>CM019150.1:197133677-197198089 GCA_009733165.1 Naja naja | reverse complement strand
TATCCTAGATCTGATCAACCATTGCCTTTCCAACACATACTTACACAATGGACAAAGATAAACAGATAGAAGGAGCACCTATGGGATCACTCCTCTCACCATTGCTAACCTATACATGGAACATTTTGAAACCAATGCTCTAGACAACTGATACAAACCCAAACTCTGGCTTAGATATAGATGACACTTTCAATTTGGCCACACGTGGAAAGAAAACTGGACAACTTCCTCACACATCTCAACAGCCTACACCCCAAATACAATTTACCATGGAAACAGAAACCAACAACCAACTTCCGTTCCTGGACGCCCTAATGCTCATCACATCCCTATACAAACACAATCATCACCTGTCACTCCGTAGCCAAGACCCTCATCTCCAGAACCAAACGCCTAGCTGACAAAGACCACTTGAGAACAGAATTACACACCCTCACTAACGATTAATGTCCAATGGATTCCAAAGAAGCACAATCACCAACCTAATCCGAAGGGAGACTCCCCAAAAACCAAGACACAGAACAGGACAATAGCAGCCTCCTCCCTTACATCAAAGGCACCACAGATAAAATCAGCAAATTCTCCACAAACACAATATCAGGACAGCCTTTGGCACTGACCAAAAAATAGCCAACATCTTAAGAAACCCCAAAGACAAGATCCAGCTAGAAAACCAAGGAGTTTATAAATACCATGCAAAATTTGCCCAGACATACATTGGACAAACCAACAGGAGAATAAATGCACGATGCAGAACACAAGAACCAGTCAGAAAAGAAGAAAAACTTCCTCTTTTCCAGCACCTTAAAGCCACAGGACATGAAATTGATTTTGAGGGATCCAAACTTATCTCCAATACTGAACACTTCAACAAGAGAATAATTAGGGAAGCCATCGAAATAGAGAAACACCCCCATAACATGAATAAACGGGATGATACTTCCACCACCAGACATCTGGAAATAGCCCTAATCAACAAACGTCCCAGCCACGAAAACCAACACTGGACCCAAAATAACACATGATGCCACCACCAATCTCCTTCACCAGACTCAAACCCAAGCCCACGCCACAGATGAAAGGCAACCACCATCCAGAAACCAGACCATGGCTGCAACACCAGCTGCTACACCCTCCAACCCCCAAACTAAGCAAACTGACACATGCTATAAACACATAGCCAGACCTCAAACTCGAGCCAAACCAAGGCCTGAATGTCACATCACAGCCTTCCACCCAGGATACTACATCACAGAACTCAGGAGATTACAACACAAAACATCAGGAGGTTGCAACACAGACAACGACCCAGGAGATTACAGCACCACACCCAGGATGTCACAACAATAGAACTCAGAAGGTCATCACACAGCCCATTACCCAGGTTTACAACACAAAGGCTGAGAGACACACAGCCAGCACCTCAGCCACAGGGTCTCAGGAAAAGCCATCCAATCTGCATACATCAACTCCATCAACCAATCAAGAAGTAACAACTCTGGAGTTTAAAAGGGAAAAACAGCCACTATCACACACTTCCCAGAAGAAGCTGAAGACACCAGCCTGAAGATGACGGATGAGATTTCATCAAAGCGTTGCCAAGGTATTCTCAATCTTACATGGGACAAGACCCGAATACACCAAGACCTACATACCTTTACCCGTGAAAATCTACGAAAACAAATGTATATATATGTGTATATAAAATACAATATTTACATAAATATTTACAATATTTATGTACAAGCCACACCTACCCAGTCACATGACCACTAAGTCACATCCACAAATTAGGCCATGCCCACAGAACCAGTTGTTAAGAAATTTGAATCCCACTGGATTAGCTTCAATATTAACATCAGACCACTAATCAAGTGAACAATACCCCAATCAAGGAACTGCCAAACAAGACAGCCTGGCCAAACAACTTTTAAGACCACCCCCATCAACAATGACAGGGCAAGAGACTAGTATATAAACTGAGAGCAAACCCCACTCCTTACTAGCACTGATGATGTTACCTAGTTTGGATAATGAAACGTCTGCAAGAAAGCCACAAAGCTCAGAGAGCACCAAAGACCCATCATACTAAGAGTTTCCATGCATACGCCCATACAGCATTGTTAATTAATTTCATATATCAAAACTGGGACAGAATTAAGAAAATTGAATTATAAAGGTAATACTCTGTATTGTGCAGATCTCATTTCTAAAGAAGAGGACCCTAGGGGATATTCAGTACCATAAAGCTGAGGCTACTTTCACTAAAGATTGTGGTTACGGAAAAGTTAAGGTTATGGAAAAACGAATTGCTACCAAACTATTACAGCATTTATAGTTCTGGGAGACAAGCATACTTCTTTTACCTGGCAGTGTCTTTGAACCTGGTTTTACAACAAGGCCTCGTGCTCTTATTATTTCTACCTCCAATTGTCCCTTTTTGTCCATCATTCCAACTTGGATATCACCTAAAGAGACAAAAAAAAATGCAACTATTTAAATAAAAAAGGTACAATTGTATGAATGCGTGCACACATGCACAAACACTTACAGTCTGGGATTGTATAAATAGACATGAAAGTAAATAACTAAATACTGTACTGTATTTACTGTACTTCATCATCAATTCAGTTTAACTGAAAACTACATCTGATCATTCTCGATTGTACTAGATTCTTATTTATAGGACTGAACAATAGTTCTTCTATTTCTATTATTAACAATGTAAAGGATAGGACAGCAGTTCTCAACTGGGGGCTTTGGGATACTTCAAGAGGGCTAAAAATGAAAACATATAGAACTGTTTTAAAGAGTTTATCTTTGATTTGCTTCCACAATGTCATGGAAAGGGAAGATCTTATACCAGGGTCTGATTTATGGACTTGTATCCACTGTAAAAGGTTTTTCATGGAAGTATCAAAACCATACAGAAATCTTTTAACAGAATGTATAATCATACAAAGTCCCATTAGACTTTTTAACTTTCAGCATTTATAACATGCGTCCAGTTGACATATCAGCAGTAGCAGTCAACTGAAAACTCATGTTTGAGCCACTTCATTTATCTGCTCTTGCATTACTGCCTTCTCTACCAGTATTATTACCATATTACCCAAATGCATATTGTTCTCCATGGCCGCTTCATTTAGAAATAACTATAGCATTGTCCTGCTTTTTTTCATTTTAGAGACCATGTCTTACAGGATGTGCATATTATGCAAAGAGCTGTTTTTCTGCAGTTTTAGCCTACATGTATATACAATATGCCATTATTACTGAGGGGGCAAAATCTATCCAAAAATAACAAAATCCATTTCCTACAGCTACAAAACAATGAGTTCAGATTGTCTGAACAGTGTGTCTAGTTATTTCTTTAATCACTGGGCATGTATAAAATATAAATATATAAATATAATTTTGTATCAAAAGTTTTGTAGTTTATGGCAAAACCTGGTTCTGTGATAAACTAAGTACAGTCCCTGTAAAGGAATGTCTGTGGCTCATGGACATGTGTGAATAATTTCATTTTTTGAAGTATTTTTGATATTTACCTGCCTTGAACACTGCAATCTCATCCCATGGGAAATCAGTGGGACTGTTTGTTGTGATTGTCTTCAGTTACGTTTTAAAATTATTTCTTGTAATTTATTTTCTGGTACATTAAAATCAAATGTGTAGCAAGAAAAACATATGGGGGGGATCACGGTATGTGCCAAGAGAGCCAAGGAAAAGTGATGTGTATGATACTATAAACACTATCTAGCTGATGCCAGAAAAGGCATTGTTCCGTGCCTGTATCCATAATAGAATTGGACAAGGGGTCACAGAAGAAAAGCAAGGTTGAAGTGAGCCACGGGAGAAAAAGGGATGAGAAATACTGCTAGAGGATTTATTTCCCCAATCAGCCATATATCTAATTATAATTTTCCATAAAAACACCACAATGTTTTCTAGAGGTTAGATATTAACAGTTGCAATAAAGCCATATAGAATAGTGTTAAAGTGCTGGATTATGAGAGGGGAGATCAAGATTTTAGACACAGAAGCCACCTTGAGTCAATCTTTCCTTGTCCATGCTAATTAGCCACAAGGCATTTATTTATTAAATTTCTTTGCCACCCATCTCACTTCAAAGTGTTAGAAGAAATGTCCATCTGGGTCCAGTTCCAAGTGGGGAGAAAGACACTGGAAACATGGAGGCTGCTTGGAAAAATGGTTTAATGGTGAACAGGACCACCTGGGTTTTGGGTCCTGGGCAGCTGAGCACATAGAGTGGGGAGTGAGTGTTATTTATACCGTCTCTTGGGCTTTGAATTAGAGCTTCCTGCTCCTGTGGCAAGGACAAGTATCCAGTGGCTGTCAGACGCCCAGGGGACAGGGGTCTTAGCTAACTTTGTAGGCTGTCTGTGTCACAGGATTGGTTGAAACTTGCTGGGTGATGTAATGAAGGGGCTTTCCTATTGTGGCTGAATGGCTTTGCCCTGAAGGATAATCCATTCATCCTGGAGCTGAAGGGCTTTTGTTTTGTAGATAGGCCGGCCCAGTCTTTTGTCTTGTAGATAAGCTGGCACCTGCTGGGGTCAGGGAGCTGTAGGGAGCTGCTCTTTGTCTTTAAAAACATGTTTCTCCTTTTCTCACCCAAGGAATATAATATTCTGCCTTTTTAATATTTCCTAAAATATTTCTTTCTTCTAGGAGAGGGGTGGGTACTAACTTTCTACAGAAGCGACTCTGAGTTGCTGCAACATTAAATTACTTGAAAGACAATCCCTGTCACTTGTATACTGCTAGTTTTGCTGTAAGACTTAGATAAGCATAATGGAAAAATTATGACCATGCATGGTCAAATGTTAAGAAAAATGACAACAGATGCTCATAATCACTCTGAGGTGTGAGGGTTTTGTGTGCGTGTGTGTAGGTTTGAGTGTTTTCCTTCCTCTTTAAATCTATTTTAAGTCAAAATTATTCCAACAAATCTAAAGTGAATATAGGTGGTTGACCAAGAGCAATACAGTTTGAGTGTGATTATTCAAATGTCAACATTTCTTACCCATTGCTGGAGTAGCCAGGGTCTGGCGTCCAACAAGCTGTGCAGGGCCAAGTCCATCCAGGAAATCACTGAATTGGCTATCTGCTGCCAACCGCACACCAGGAAAGATCAAACTAATAGAAAGCACATCTCTTTTTACTAAGATGGTTCTAACACAAAGATCCATTATAAATTATATTATAATCATGGGCAACGTTAGTTATCTTCCATTCCATATCTACTGTACATTTACAAATTGTTATTTTATGACACAAAAAAATAAATTTATTACTGAATATGCTGAATATTTTATTTGATCTTAAAAATATTTTTGATCATATTACTTGTATTCTGGAGTCTGATCTGGAACCAAAAGATTCTAAGTAGTTTATATGGGGAAAAAAAACAATTCACATTCTTTATTGTATTTTACAGTGTTTTAAATGTGACTTTTAATATGGTAGTACAATTGACTGAGAGTTACCTTATAGCACTTAGACCTATATACCACTTTACAGTGCTTTACAGCCCTCTCTAAGCAGTTTAGAGAGTCAGCATATTGCCCCCAACAATTTGGGTCCTCATTTTACCCACCTCGGAAGGATAAAAGATTGAGCCTGGTGAGATTTGAACTGCCCAATTGCAGGCAGACGGCAGTCAATAGAAGTAGCCTGCAGTACTGCACTGTAACCACTGCACCACCGAGGCTCTATAATTTCTGAAAAAACCAAACTGGGCAGAACACATTTCCTGCTAATATTTTCAGTCAAATACTGAATTTAAATATCGTTAATTAAAGGTATGTCATGTAAGCAGTTCCTTTGTTCTCAAGTATTTCATCTTCAAGAGTTACTCTAAGCGTCTTTCAAATTATACGTGAAGAATGACACTGAGTGAAGACAAAAGAGTTTGCCTTAGATAAGCATATTTGTTATAATATTAAAAAATGCCCTGCACTGCCAGATGGAACACAGCTACTGGGATGTCTTCCATATCTTCTAAATAATCTGGCTTTTTTTTTGACTTGCTGAAAAAAATATTTGAAATCAACGTAAAGTATTTCTGTTGCAGTGTCATTGAGAAATGATCACATGGTTTATTTTACCTCCTGTCTCTTCAAATGAATGTTGCCAGGGATGGGATGCTACCGGTTCTGCCTGGTTCTATACAGCCGGTAGCTCTGAAGAGCAGCAGACACCGAACCAGTTCTGTGTTTGCTGCTGTTTGGCCCACCCACCTGCCCGCCCAGGCTCTTACCTGTCCTTTATTTCCTGCTTTTTCAGCCTCAGCTGCTTTGCGCAGCACAGCTGAGGTTGAAAAAGCAGAGAAAAAGAGGCTTTTTGAATGCTGCGCACCTACGCGTAGCACTTTTCAGCTGTCCAGACAGCACAGCCTAAGGTTATTCTACACACGCAAAACATAATCACCGAACCAGTAGTAATGCTGGTTGAATCCCACCCCTGAATGTTGCTGAAGATAGCTAGCTTCAAATATATATATAATAGTGTCTAAACCAGTGTTTCTGAACCTTGTGAAGTTTAAGATAGGTGGATTTCAAACCCCCATAGTTGGGGAATTCTAAGAGTTGAAGTACTGAGAGACTGGAATTTCTGGAATCGTGGGAGTGGCAGTCCACCCATCTTAAACTTCACAAGGTTCAGAAACACTGCTCTAACAGAGGCAGCAAAACTCAAAATGGCAGTCATGATGGTGCACCTGAAGCCCTACCCCTTTTGTGCAGGTATGCGACACACACATACAAAAGGTATGAGCTTTGATTATACTTAGTGGTGGGATTCAAATAATTTAACAGCCAGTTCGCCCAGGGTCAGGTTGGTTGTCATGGGAGGTGTGGCTCATCCCCGTCCTCCAGCTTTGCTGCACATGTGGGATTTTGCAATGGCCAACCTGACCCTGGGAAAACAGGTTGTTAAATTACACCCCCTCCCTCTATCAAAGTGGATCCTGGGCACTGTGCTGCAATGGAGAAATGGAAAATGAAGTGGCTGGCATGAGGGGAGGAGGAGAAACAGGGAGAAGAAAGAGGGAAAGCAACCTTCTCCTTCACTTGCGCCGGCCACTCCGTTACCCATTTCTTCATTGCAGCACAGCGCAGTCCCCAGGATCCACTTTCATAGCGGAGAGGGTGGGTGTGCAATTTAACAACTGGTTCATGCAAATCAGTGTGAACCGGCTAAATCCCACCACTGATATACTGCGGTGATCAACATCTTGGCTTTGTGCTCTTTCTAGAGATGCTACTGTCCTGCTACAACAGCCTTTTCCTACTTGGTATCTACCAACTGTGTTGAAATAAAATTCCCATCATTCCCTTCTATCTTCCCTATTGGTATACAGCAGTGGTCAGGCATGCTAGAAGGATAGAAGGATGTTGGGGAAGAAAGGTAGGCTATTTTTGTATCCCATTAAATGCATACTCTATGACAGCCCTTCTTTTACTTCATTACATTTGTAAAGAAGGAGACAGCCATATTTATGTGATCACCAGTCTAAACAACCAGTCCTGAAACTAGTATTGGGTATAGGAAAATTCAGCAGGAGGAAAAGTAGCTGGTGACAGTCTGGGTGCTCTCACATCACCAAGTGATAGCGAAGTGATAAGCTCTGCTAAGATCCATGAAAAGCAATATTTGTAGAATAAAAATATATTTTTCATATATACATAAATGAAATATTCATATGTATATATATATATATATATATATATATATGTTATGTTTTCGAGGGTATTTATATGTATGATATTTAGGTTTCTTCGGGTATTTTCCCACGAAATAGTTGTGCTTTATAGTGGCATTTCGGCAGAATCCCATCTGCCATCTTCAGGCTTGTGTATCGGGTTTTTTATTAATCATGTGTTTCAGGCTTGGCAGCCTTTGACAGTTAACCCTAACCCTAACCAAAGGCTGCCAAGCCTGAAACACATGATAATAAAGAACCCAATACACAAGCCTGAAGATGGCAGATGGGATTCTGCCGAAACGTCGCTATAAAAGCACAACTATGACATGGGAAAATACCCAAAGAAACCTAAATACCACACACACACACACACACACACACACACATATATATGTTTTCGTAGATTTTCACGGGTAAAGGTATGTAGGTCTTGGTGTATTCGGGTCTTGTCCCGTGTAAGATTGAGAATACCTTGGCAACGCTTCGACGAGATCTCCATCGCCATCTTCAGGCTGGTGTCTTCGGCTTTGTGCTTGTGCCAGCAAAGCATGATCTGAGCTGCCTTCTCTCTATAAATACTGGAGGGGAGGTGTGGTGTGCTGGCTCTGCTGTAAGCGGGTTGGTTGGCTGTGTTGTTGGCTGTGTTGTTGCTTCTTGATTGGTTGATGGAATTGGTGTTTGCTGATTGGTTGGCTGTGTTGTTGGCTGTGTTGTTGCTTCTTACAACCAATCAAGAAGCAACAATACAGCCAACAACACAGCCAACAACAACCTTAACACTTCTCCCAGAAGAACGAAGCTGAAGACACCAGCCTAAAGATGATGGATGAGATTTCGTCGAAACGTTGCCAAGGTATTCTCAATCTTACACAGGACAAGACCTGAATACACCAAGACCTACACACACACACACACACACACACACACACACACACACACATATATATGAGTTCTTGTTGGAAATGAAGTCCCAGTATCAAGAGAGGGAGAGAATCACATTTATTGCTTCTTAAAAATGATATTCTATATCAGTTAACCTCACTGGGATTTAGAATGATGTATGTTCACATGCAATGTTGTGATCTTAAACCCAATTTAAATCAATGACATTTGTTTTAGAGATATTTACTTACAATTACAGTCAGGACTTACTTTCCCTCTGAGCTGTAACTGTTCATGCTGCCATCTGTAGACTCCCTGCTGGCCTGACGTGTCATCCAATTTCTCATCTCCACAGCCAACCCAGTTTCTGTGCTTCTCTGTACTGTACTCTTCAATTTTTTACCACCTGCTTCTGAAAAAAAGTAAAAAACACTTAGTTGCATCAAGTAGCCATATAAACAGAAATACATTTAAATGGCCAATATAAACATAGAAATTCAGAGTTGTACAATTCTGCAATAACACTAACATTATGTTAATAGTAGTTGTTACAATTATCACCTACATATGATCTTCAAAGTTAAACATGCACAGTCAACCAGTTTTATTTACACTGAAGGTATGAAAATAATTTTGCCTGTGTAATTAGGTTTCCCACCTAGCAATTAAATTGGAAAATAACTCTATGGACAGCCAGTATAACCATTGCATTAAGGGAAAGAACTTATAATGTAAATTAGTTTAGGCATAAATAATTATATTTGGACCAAGAAGTATCCTTTTATCTAGTCAGTAGAAACTACCAAAAAAAAGAGAAAGAAACAAGATATTGGTATATATGTTTTGCATCTGTTGCTTAAATTCTTCATGGATTCATTACATTTCACCTTTCATTCAGGAATTCAAAAGGAGGTATATATCGCATTCTCTTCTATTTTCTTGAAGAATCTCTAAATCTAGTGAAGTTAAATAACTAGAAGAATATTATTGTCACCACAATATTATCTTTGTATAGCAGCCTCCATGTACATAGGCTCCCCATGTATCTGCTACTTCAGTATCAGGTATTGATTAATCTAATGTTTTCAGGAATTTCCAGACACTAAAATCAAATAGCATACTGAAGCAAGTTTTTGTACAAGAAAACATATATTATAATTTTGATATTTGCAAAGCAAATTGGTATTTCCTTTCCTTTATAAAGAAGGATAATGTTTTAATCATCGCTTCTCTGAATTTAACAGGTGCTGTACTGAATTTGACCATAACAAGAAATCAGTATAACAACAGTAATATTCTGCTAATCCAAATGCTTCCCATAAACAAAACACTCTGAATGTTGTTTAATATTTAAATGCTGAATATTATTATGAGTAATTGCTGAGGTTGAAATTGAGTGACAAAATAAACTCCAGTTTAATACTCAAACTCTAAGTTTATTTATTTATTGCATTTATCAATTGCCCCTATCCTGAATTATTCTAAGCAGTGTACTAAAAAACACATTATTACAAAGTTGCATATATATATATATATATATATATATATATATATATATATGTTAATAATTATTGAATAGTTAGAATTTAAGTATTTTAATTGTGAAGAATAAAATGAGTGTTAAATCCTGAATAATGTACTCATCTAAGAGGACGTGTAGTATGCACAGAATTTCTGTAAATGTATATCTTAATATGTTTTGAAACATATCCAAACTGGTGCATCTGCTATTTTTATATCTTCCAGCATAAAGTACAATGCAGAACTGTGATTATATTTAGTTAGGAAATAGTTCACTATAAAAAGCTTACTAAATTTCTATATGTAAGATGTCAGAAAATGGCCTACCATATGGAGCAATGATGACAGTCACATTTTCAGTGTTACAATAGTTTCCCCTTTACAGTTTTAAAAGCTACAAACCACAGGAATAAAGTTAATTTATTCTTCATTAAAGTACTTCTGTTGCTTTTCCTCAAAGTATATGGGAAAGGTGATTAATCTCTATCCTTTAAAAATGTATTTAGGTAAGTACAATTTTTTAACTCTCGAAACCTATTTGCCAGATGCCTCACATTGCAAGAAAGCACCCAGTCAGGACACACCAGTATTAATTACATATAAACTACATTTTTAATTGTAATTAATGTCTATTAATTAAAATCAATTGTCTGTAAAGTAAGGTATTGTACTGTATTCATTTTCACCCACATAAACCACTTAGAAGTACAAAAGTACAAGCATATACAACCATTTATATACAGATATAATTCCCTTCTTCTTTCCAGCGGAAACAGTGAAAGGAGGAGAAGGAACAACAACAAAAATAACAACAATAAACAAATAATAAAAACAGGCTGAATATGGAATAACTAAAACTAGCCTCATTGGACAGAGAAGGAAATTAGAAAGGAAGAAAGGGGAAAAATGAGAAATAATCCCTCTTTAGGTTTCACAAAAAGATTTAAATACACCAAATTAGCAGTGCTCCAAGTAACAAGTGATCTTCAGATGCACCTTCAAAAGCATCCAAACTCTGAACATCAAAATGCCTTCTGTAGTTTGCAGCCAGATGCACCAATTCTCCCACTCTCCCATTTTATTTTGTAATGTTTAGAAACACTGCTAAACATTATTATTATTATTATTATTATTATTATTATTATTATTATTATTATTATTAAACATCAGTTGTCACGAATCTCAGACAGGAAAGAAATGAAGTTCTGCATGGTATTCATGGTTAAAAAGAGGTTATTGGGGTAGACAGGTACCAAACGTCTTCCATTCTAATCACGGAAAGGATAATCAGGTAGTTAGTAATTCAATGGTGCATAACACATAATTTATAAATTCACATAATAATGGGCAGGAAATCACATTAGCAACAAGTAGGTGAGAAATTCAGATGACATATTTTATGGACATTATTTTATTTTGGAGAAAGGTTATATTTCAAAGATAGGATAAGCAATGATGAAGCATCAAAGCTGTATATCAATGATAGAAGTGTTATGATCTGAAAGAGAAGATACCTATAAATTTCAGAGAAAGAAGATATGGTGAAAGAACAAAGTTGGATCATTATTGTATACAGAACAGTAGTACAACAGAGCATTAAAGGTAAAGGTTCCCCTTGCATGTATGTGCTAGTCATTTCCGGCTCTAGGGGGCAGTGCTCATCTCTGTTACAAAGCCAAAGAGCCAGCGCTGTCCAAAGACATCTCTGTGGTCATGTGCCCAGCATAACTAAATGCCAAAGGTGCATAGAACTCTGTTACCTTCCCGCCAAAGTGGTCCCTATTTTTCTACTTGCATTTCTACATCAGAGGTGGTATTCAGCCAGTTCTGACCAATTCTGGAGATCTGGTAGCAGAAATTTTGAGTAGTTCGGACAACTGGCAAAGGCCACCTCTGACTGGAGATTTTACACTATCCTTCCCCTGCCACGCCCACCAAGCCATGCCCACAGAACTGGTAGTAAAAAAATTTGAATCCCACCACTGTTTTACATGCATTTGAACTGCTAGGTTGGCAGAAGCTGGGACAAGAAACGGAGCTTACTCTGTTACGCGGTGCTAGGGATTCGAACCATCGAACTGCTGACCTTTCTGATCGACAAGCTGAGTGTCTTAGCCTCTGAACCACCGTGCCCAACAAAGCATTAGTTTCTCCCAAATGGTCTCAATTCAGAATGAATGACAGGTCACAAGAAAACAATTATCTAAAGTTCATCCTGCATTAAGAAGCAAATTTGATTCGTACAAAATATGATTAGACAAAACTGAAACATCTATCAATATCTCTCAGGTTCCCCCAATGGATTAACCATGCAGCAGCATGTAATACCTCAGGTAATAGGCATTGCAATAGTCTTATTTCACTAACAGCGTGTCTTCTGGTCTTCAATATGATATGGGAGATATTTTTATTTATGTGGCAAGTTTCTTCTAGTGTCTGAAGAACTCAAAGTCTTGAGCATACAGAGAAAACAATGAATATAGGTAATCCTTGACTTATGGTTTAATGATGGTTCAAAGTTATAGCAGCCACCGGAAAAAGAGACTCTTTATTCACATTTATAATTGTTCTGCCACTCTTACAGTTATGTGATCATGATTTAGGCTGTTGGCAACTGGCTTGCACTTACAACCAGTTACATGATTGCAGTCTACAACTTTTTTTTTTTGCAAATTTCTGTTAAAAAAATACCAACTGGGGATATTGGATTCGCTTAATGACTGTATGATTTTTGTAAGAACTGCAGTGATTTATTTAACAATTGCTGTAAAAATTGTCATTGGGCCTAACTTGACTTATGGCTGCAACATCTTAAGATGCAAATCCTGGTCCCACTTGTGGTCATAAGTTGAGGACTACCTGTATTGCAAAGGACTGAAAGTGTGAAAAAAAGACAGCTGACCTCCCATGGAATGGCTGTGAGACTCAGCTCTTTAATGAAACTAACTTAATTTGTTAAAGTTTTAATTTATAAGAGCTCAATATAGAGCTCTAATACAGAATTCCAATTTTAAATTACATAAGTTACATAACTGCAGATTCATCTGAGAGACTATAATTTAGCATAAATTAAAATAATGTTGCCTTGCATTCAATGTACAAAATTATATAACATTGTGAATACTTAATATGAAATGCTATCTTTTGGAATAAACATATATATTGTATATGATTATGTACACCAAGCATTGCAAAATAAAAAGGCTGAATAGAGAACCAAAGTCAAATAGATGATAAGCAATTTTAAATAGATTCTGTCACTGAGATTGCAAATCCTTGATTTAAATTGATCGTATCTTAATTCTACTACCAAATATGCATGGTCCTTTCATCTAGAAGCTCTTCCATGAGTGAGCATATGCAGTAATAGTCATATCCTTAGCTGATCATGGACTACTTTGGTTCTGTCAAAATGGCTGCCATTCACATAGTCAATCCAAAAGCATATTTACAACAAAAAAAAAGTCCTGAAACTGACAAGGATGATCCCCATCCCAACTACCATCACCAGTCTGTTTGCAGGAAGACAAAATATATTTTTATAAAGATGATTTGCTCTATGGCATGCGCCTTTTCTTTAAAAACTGGAATCTAAGATAAAAAATAAGGCCAATGGAGGAACAAGATATGACCGAATCGAGAGAGATTTTAGTTTGCTCCATTTTACCTATTTATAAATATTTGAAGTTTGTATTCTTAATGTTTTATAACACCTTTGAAGGTCTGTATGTATTGGCTGCAAAAATAAGGCAAACCTCTTGAAGTACTAATCCTTATCACAAAATGCACTGATATGGCGCAATAGCAATAGCACTTAGACTTATATACCGCTTCACAGTGCTGTACAGTCCTCTAAGCAGTTTACATATTGCCCCCAACAATTTGGGTCAGAAGGATGGAAGGCTGAGTCAACCTTGAGCCTGTCAAGATTTGAACTGCCAAACTGCTGGTAGCCAGCAGTCAGCAGAAGTAGCCTGCAGTACTGCATTCTAACCACTATGCCACTGTGGCTCTGTTTAGCTATGTTTATGTTTAGCTATATTTAAATGCTATGTTTAGTGAATGGCCACCTGTTGTATACACATAAATGGAGAAGTAAAGCGAAGTTTTGATTAGGGCTTTCATTTAATGTATTTTTTAAATTGAGCAGATACAGTACACAAGGAGAGAACCAGGTGGTCTGCAACATCCTGTAACTATCAGTTTGCCGAAAATGTGAGTGTGTGTGTGCACGCCCCCCATCCACTTGTGCGTGGCTGCAAAAAACACAGGGTTTCCTGTGCATGGCAGCTATGGTGAGTAGAGCAGATGAGGCATGGAAAGCAACTGGGCTGTGTGGGTGGGGTGAACGAGCCAGATATATAGGACCAGATAGCAAGTGAGCGGCCCCAGCTGGTGGTTGCAACTACCGCTACACGCGAGCTGGTCCGAACCAACAGCAGCCCACCACTGGAGAGAACTTGCGGTGATGTTTGCATACTTCCTTTGGAAAAGCAATTTGTGGTGGGGGGGTGTAATTTTTTAAACAGCATTAAGTATACTTGGAGATATAAGCAGCAGTTTTTCTCAAAAACCTAAAAATGGCATGAAATTATGTTACCAATTTTCCAAAATTCTGGTCAAAAGTATTTCCACGGAGCATAGTAGGAGATTCAGAATTCTATATGGAATCTTTATTTCATGGATGTATACTTGTATAGTTCTATTCAGTGCCAGGCATTATATATGAGTGGGAGATAATTAGTCCTGAAAAAGAAGTATTAATGTTTGCAACTTTTAAAAAAAATGCAATGAAATAATTTCCTAATATTTGTTAGTAATATAGTATTATTTGAAATACATTGTGATCGGAGTGTCAAATCTATATAATAAACTGAAACGGAACATAACTGACCCACTTAAAAGCCTATTTTTACCCAGGCACCTAAGAAATCTCAGTGAGCTCTTTTCTGTCTTCTAAATTTAGCTTTGATTTGTCACAGTTGAAATTATGTGTTTAAAAGCCTTAGGATTTTAGAAATCTCCTAGCATATTTAAAAATCACAACTTATCTGCTATGATGTACATATAATATACATATATACTTGTGTGGCTAATTGATTAAGTTTTTAGGCAGAACAGCACTTTTTGCCTGTAATGCAATTGCTGTATTTTTATAGTGGAAAGCAAAGCTGATTAGAAAATTATGCTAGCTGAAAAAATGCTTTAAAAGTTAGAAGCATTTTGCAGTTGTATGACATTAGCTGAGAAGACAGCAAGTAGATTAGGAAATCAGAAAATATTTCCACACATCTGATTGTGAGGCAAGCATCTATGAAGAACAATGAGGAAAAAATATACATATTGAAAAGCTATCACAGCTGAAAGTAATAATATCGTAAATATTGTACATGCAGTATAAAATGTAACAGACAAAGACTCGCTGGTGAAAAGGGTCAGTTTCGGAAATGAAATCTGTATTCCTTTTATCTGAGCTTGGGAAGTAATATTTTTGCACACAACAAAGGTGATATTTCTGTTGAAAGAAACAAGCTATGTGCTCCTCCCTACCTGCAGGACAGCTGTGACATATTCTTTAATATGTCTTTGAGTGAGCTAGATAGTTTTTCTCTATGATCATGTCAACTGGGAACCTCTACACAGTATATCTTTAATTCCCATCCAATTAAAATTGCAAAGAATGCTTGATTTTGGACTAATACAATAAGGAAGAACAGAAGGTTATACTGGCATTCCCTTACTGAATGCAAGGGAAAAGTTATAATTCATGGACACATCAGTAGGACTGCCCTTGATTTTTTGTTAGCAGTGTCTACATAAAGCTTAAATGAGAGAGAGAGAGAGAGAGAGAAGAAGAAGAGGAGGAAGAGGAGGAGGAGGAAGGAGGGGAGGGGAGGGGAGGAGGGGAGGGGAGGAGGAGAGAGATTTTAAACTACAAAATACAAATTAGCAAGAGCATTTTAGTCCTAGGCTATAATTATCACATATTATCATATATAACAGTCATCATGATATGGATTGCAAACTTATGTCTGCAAAGTAAGCATTCACAGAGAAACAATCTCAGGATAATCTAGTTTTAGTTTAAAGATAAAAAATGAAAAAAACATTCCTTTACATCTAACTTACTTCTCAATTTACAATGTTAAATTTACAAATTGATGTAATCAAAGCAATCATCACATCTCTGTATTCTGTGTCAGAATCAGGGAGAATTAAAATGCACCTTTTATACATTATACTAACAGCCGCAGGTGAAGAAATAATTTTTTATTTGCTTTTACCGTTCACTGTTATAATACCATCTTGATCAATAACTCCTTACACATATAAATATAATTTTTTTTATAACAGCCAATTCCATCCATAATAGCTATGTCACATGCCACCGGAATAAACAAGGAAGGAAGGTTTTTAGATTAATTATGTATTGCAAGCTAATTTTCAAGCTTTTTTTTTTATAAAACTTGTCTGTACACTTTAATGAAAACTAAATTAATACACAAATATAGTACCAGAACCGATCTCTACATTGCATTCTATGTGGGAGTGTATTCAAAGACTACTCAAAAGGTTCAGTTGATAAAAATTACAGAAGACGACTTGTTGCCAGATGAGTCCTCTGCTATTCACATATAACACCAGGTTATGGACTCTACAGTGGTTACCATCAGGCTTCTGGGTACACCACAAAGTGCCGACTTTGAGCTATAAAGTCCCATCTCACTTTGCATTCCAATAACTGTAAAGCTACTTACTCCAAGTAGAATGTTTGTTGTTTATGTGCCACTCATCTCAATATCCAAAGCTAATTCACCAATCCTGTTTGTGTGTTCTGATGAAAAAGTAGCAGGTTCATCTTGTGTATGACATGCAAGGCAGAAGTACTACTACTACTACTATTTTTCAACAGTAGTGCCACCCCTCTGGAATTACCTCTCCAGAAATCTGTAAGGCGTACTTTTTCTTAATATTTAAGGAGGTTATAAAACACAATTTTGATGTCTTTGGGATACTCATTCTCTCTCAACCCTAGGAAGGAGATGCTGACAAAAGGTGGCCCATCCCCGCTATTGATAAGTTAAGGATCTCAGTCAGTATAAGACAGTTTCCTATCTTCCTAGTACATGGTTGTGCAAGTGATGTAAGTAAAATGCAGTGATTCATTTTAACTATAAACTCAAACAGGTAGCTCATATTTTCAATTTCAGCGTACACATGTTGTGCATTGGCAATAAACGTTTGATTTGATTGATCATAGGGATTCAGTCTTCCATCTGTTTGGTCACTTCATTTTTGCAACCTTTCAGTCACTGCATGATTTCAGCAACCACTATATAGGATGCCATCTTCATCAACTGAAAAAAATGAGTATATGCTAGCCCAGGCATAAGAAGCTAGATAGAACACGACGGTATACTCTTGTCAATGAATGTTAAGTTTGTTTATGCCAAGTGTGTATTAATGCTTACCAAAATATTTCAGATATTTTGCACTACTAGGCTACCATTAAAACAGAAGAGATGGCAATTTCTTAAATTAAAATTAATGTAGTTCTGTAATATTTAGTGGTGAAAGCAGTAGGAATGAAAGTATTACCACTGTCACCGGCCACCCTCCACATCAGTGTGTCACCTTGCAGAAAAGAAACATATCCAAGGGTCTCCATGAATAATGACTCCTCTTTAGTGCCCCACTTATGATAGCAGCAATGTTCTCATCCATCAGGTGATCATGCCACCCATCCTTGTGAGATTTGCAGAAGAAGCCACAGTCCACCCAGGCTACTAGGTGTTTGGGAACTTGCCTTCCTGCTTGCTCTGCTGAAATGTTGAACAGTATCTTCTGGGCAGTATCTTCTGCTATACATTTGCTCCTCTACACTGCTGCACTTCACCTTCTTCAGGGAGTTCTTGCAGGGAAGTAAAGGATGGCCACTTCGATAGAGAAGCAGAGGTTGCCATGGCTCTGTACCCAATACAAGTTGCATCCTTGTATGACATAACCATTACTCAAACAAGTTTCTGTGTTGCAAAGCTGTCACCATCTAGTAGTAATTCAGTTTATTAACCATAACAATATCAACAGTATTCACAGAAGGAATGTCTTCCCTATTATTTTGGAGCAAAAAAATAATAAAAAAACTGTTTACATTTGAAGCAAGAATTGGTGGGATTCAAAAAACTTTACTATTGGTTCTGTGGGCATGACTTGGTGGGCGTGGCATGACTTGGTGGGCATGACAGGGGAAGGATACTGCAAAATCTCCATTTCCTCCCTACTCCTGGGGGAAGGTTACTGCACAATCCCATTCCCTCCCCACCCCACTAACCTGATTTCCAGCTCCGTTCCCTTCTGCAGGGCAACAAAAGAAGACCCAGCCAATCAGCTGGGACTCGAGAGGCAGAGAATATATGGGGGCGGGGCCAGTCAGAAGTGGTATTTGCCAGTTCTCTGAACTACTCAAAATTTCCGCTACCGGTTCTCCAGAACTGGTCAGAACCTACTGAATGCTACCTCTGGCAAGAATCTGAATTCTTTGGCCCAAGCCAGTACATATAGTCTTTGACTTTGGACCACAATTGAGCTTAAAATTTCCACTGCTGAGTAAAACAGTTGTTAAATGAGCTGTACCCCCATTTTACGTACCCACCTTTTTTTAGCCACAGTTATTAAGTGAATCACTGCAGTTGTTAAGCAAATCCTGTGGCTATAAAGTGAATCTGACTTCTCCCATTAATTTTGCATGTTGGAAGCCAGATGGGAAAGTTACAAATGGTGATCGCATCACATGCTCCCAAATTTAAATACATGCCAGTTGCCAAGTGCCCAAATTTTGATCACGTGACCATGGGGATGCTGCAATGGTCTTAAGTGTGAAAACTGGTCATAAGTCACTTTTCTCAGTACCATTGTAACCAGTGGTGGTATTGGACCAGTTCTGCCCAGTTCTGGAGAGCCAGTAGGAGTGATGAGCAGCGGAGACCAAACCGATTCTCTCTGCTGCTCTAATGGCTCTGCTGTTGGGCCCACCCACCCACCTGGGCTCCCATACTCACCTTTATCCATTGAATTTGAAGCACAGCTGCTTTGCATGGCACAGAATAGCGCCGCGCGGCAGCTGCTGAAGCAACCGGGATCGTGCAGGGTTGCAGGAGACAAGTTAGAACTCCTCTATGCCTACGCAAACACCTCTGCACCTGCACAAAGTGCACATTTGGCATGCACGTGCACGCAAAGTATGTGCACGTGCGCAAAGCACGCCCACCAAGCCATGCCCACCAAACAGTCAATAAACAAATGGTTGTAAGTCAAAAATTACCTGTATAATACATAAATATTTTTGAAGTCAGTCATTGTAAGAGAAATCCTAAAGCAAAAGGCAATCCCTGTATAATTTGTTTTGTGCTTCTGGAGAAAAGCTTGATAAATAAATCTATGAATTATGCAAAAGAATTTATTTAACCTCTGGAGACTCCAGTGACTTTCAGGAAGCTTTGTAGAAAGCTGAATTTTATTGTTACTGTGAAAGTACACAAATATAGCTGCAGGAACTTTACAAAGTATGATCCACATACTTCCATGTGGGTCACAATTCATAAAGTTCCTGCAGCTATATTTTATAAATAAAAATAATAAGAACTAGCACATTTCCATTTAACATCAGCAGGACTTTGTCATCTTGAATTTCCTGTATCTGTCCCTGCCAATAACAGAAGCGGAAAGAGAAGTACAAAACCCAACAACATATTTGAATAATTTTTATATGAGTTATTTTTTCTTAGCTCATTGTCTGAAAAAAAGACATCTATTTAGGCCATCACAACTCTGAAAACAAATCATAAAATGTGGACAGTTGAAGCTGCTTCCTCATTTTCTTTCCCAAATCAAAGTCAGATTTGCCAGGAACCACTTTAGGTTTACCATTCCTTGCATTAAAAGACTTCTCAGAAGCTGCTCCTGATCAAGAATGTTTGTTTGAACTGTTCCTAAAAACAACAACAATGCACTATTTGTTTCTTTATGTCATTTCTATACTGACACAATCCAAGGAATTCTTGGCAACTTCCATGACATGGAAACATTAATACATCCATGTTAAATTTTGAAATGCAGTAAATGTTTTTATAACAAAATAAACCACAAAGTTCAAGTAAACAAAGATAAGAGTAACATTAAGAAATAACAGTAGTGCAACTCAACAAATAAAAGATAGCTAAAACACCTGTTAGTTAGAATAATCTCTGGAATAATTTGGTTTCCAGCATCCTTCTTCAGCAGCTTCAAGGAGGAAAATAGATTGATCTCCACCAGGAAATTGTTCCAAAGGATTGGTACTACTATTGAAAAGTAGAATTTTTTGCCTTCATTTCCAAGAATTGGGAATTAGGGACAGTTTCCACCTGTTGGAATACCTTAGTGTTCTACAGGTACCCAGATGCCAAGCCATAAGCAAGTTTATAGAATAAGCACTTTAACTGTACCTAGAAACCACCTGGTAGTCCACAAAAGTCCTTCAGCATAGGTGTAACATGCATGCAGCATCCAGTGTTGTATCCAGGATTAATTGTAATTTCTGAATAGACTTTAAAGCATTTGTGTACAAAGCAGAGCTGGTGGCAGACTCAGATGATAAGGAGATTGGGGAGAAACGTGGGCAAGTCCTGCAGTCTGGGAAAGACTCTGATGGATGCTCTGCATCGAAAGCAGAGATAGGTCCAGGGCCATCCGACATTTCCCAGCTACCTACAGAGTCAGAGATAAGTGGGAAAGAAGAACAGCTGCAGCCTGTTCCAGATGCGCATATGCACAGAGCTGTCAGGAGAGAACAACAACTAAGGAACAGGGGCCAACTCAGAAAGAAAAGCACACATGGATGCTGAATGGCCCCTCCCTGGGGAATAAATAGAAGCAAAAGGAGAGTGGTGGTTGCAGGAGACAATTAGTTTGCTTATTATTATTATGATGTGCTTATCGTGGTTTGTGCCTCTGAGACTCCTTGCCAGGAATTAATTTAGTGCAAGTAATAAATTTACAGGTTTGTGACTGGAAGCTTTCGGCCTGGCAATTATCCAAGGACTGATAAGGTCTGTTCTTGCATTTAACTCTTGGAAGGATTATTTCCAGTGTGTGAACGCCATGAATTCGCAGTAACTAAATAAAGAGGGGTTTTTCAGGACAAGGAGTCTGTTTCTTGGTTCTGCTAAACCTGGGTCAGAACCATATGGAATATAAATAAATAAATATAAATAATATAAATTTGTTGGCCACATTGCAATAGTGGTGGCAATGTGGCTGTTATTGTTGTCAGGTAAAGTTGCACAAATGGGAAATGTTCAATTGTCTCTGTAACCACTGCTTTCAGTTGCTGCTCAAAAAGCTGTGAATCCAGTAAGTTCCCAGACCACAAATATACTCCTTCAGAAGTAGAACTTGCCTGTCCAGAGATAACATTAGTATTAATTGAGAACTGCAATGTATAAACAATAGCAGTAACTGTACAGCTTGTGTTCAACTGAAATCTATTCTCTTCCATCCAGAGGTCTACAGATTCCCCCACCCAAGATAAGAGGTCAACGACATCTCTTCTTGAATGTTTACTAAGGACTTGAAGCATTGCACAAAATAGGGACTGTTATGTATGTAGGTTTGAATGTCATTGGTTTAGTTTGAACTGTTCTTGTAAAATGTTAGAAATGATTGGTTTAAAAAGTGCGGGAAAACCCTGCACTCTGATTGGCTGGCAACTGCAGCTGCTGGCTATAAGTAGCAGCCGCAGCCCAGCCAAAACGGTTCGTTCTGAGCTGTAGTCACTAATAAACAAAGAGCTTGAAGCACTCCGTGTCTGTCTCTTCATGCAAACTTAACAGGGACCACTGAGGCAATCTTTTCTCCCTCACTATTCCTGACTGAAACTACCTACTTTAATTTTCTCTTGTTTGTTCTCTCTGCATTTCTATTGCTGGAGTTTCCTTTCAGTTAGTACAAGTTAGTTCATTTCTCCTATTAGTCTTCCAAATAATCTTGCTCTGGATCTTCATGTTTGTTGGTAGTAATTTGCAAGGTAATTTTTCTCCCCTGCTGCTGTTGATCTTGTTTCACCTCCTCTAATTTTATGCCGTAAGGAATGCTTACAGCATAAAATTAGAGGATGAAGTTACCAAGTTATTATTATAGAAAGGGAATGTTTTTCAGTTTATATTCAAAGGGCCCCATTAAATGTTTCATGAGAGAACAGTATAGCATCCATGAATAAAATTTTGACAAATAAATATTCTACAGTAAAATCAAAAATTTCTTTTGGTGTGATTTCTTACTACAGAAAGTTTAAAAAGTACAGCAAGATGTCTTTCCTTTAAAGGCCCTGAGCCTCTCTCATTGTTTGCAGGGAGGAAAATTTTTAGAAGCTTTATTTTTTCCTCCTAAGGAAGCTTTGCATTTTAAGGGTTAATAGCTTAAGCTTTGTAGATGCTTAAGAAACCTATCTCATCCCTCAGAACTCCAGAAATATCCTCCAAAATTGCCCTGGAGACTTTTGGAACAAGAAGTATAAATATGTAATTGTTACCCTGAAATATTCTCATTTATTATTTAGAACATATGGATAGTATATTTAAACATCTATCTTATATAATTCTCAATTTAGTAGGAACCCCAAACAATAAACCCAGAAAGATGAGGAAGAAAGTATCATCTGCCTGCCTAACTGCCATGGTGGCACAATGATTAGAGTGCAGTACTGCAGGCTACTTCTGCTGACTGCCGACTGCCTGCAATTTGGCAGTTCAAATCTCACCAGGCTCAAGGTTAACTCAGCCTTCCATCCTTCCAAGGTGGGTAAAATGAGGACCCAAACTGTTGGGGGTAAACTGCTTAAAGAGGGCTGTAAAGCACTGTAAAGCGGTATATAAGTCTAAGGGCTATTGCTATTGCTAACCATACTCCTAGCAAATCTAAGGTAATCCTTCACCATACTATTTTATAGATAAATTATTTGCGGGGGGAACTGTCTCAGGCAAATATAGTAAATATAAACTGTTACAATAAATTCAGGTTCACATATAAGAATGGGATATCAGAAATCTAAAGCAAACTAATTTGTTTATTTAAGAGACAAAGGAAATACATTTCTGAATTATGGCATTTAAATATAAAGATTCTGAAATCTTTTGATAAATCTATCCTATCATTCTAAAACTCTTAAATAAAAATTCTAAATAAGAGTTGCAAAGGAGAGCCACAATTCTAATACCATTCCTGTTAAATGACCACAAAACTTTTAGCAGAGATGATAATAATTATTCCTCCCATTCCATCTGATATAAAGCAAATAGAATATAGTATAACTCATTCAATTTAAATGACTGGTTCCTCCAGTATATTCTTGTGTCTGTGGTAAACCAACTCCATGATATAAATGTGCAAACCACACAAGTGCTTATTAAAGTTGCTGTTCAAAACTAATAAAACCAAAAGGATTTTTTCAATACTTCTTTGCTAACAATGACATATTCTCATATTCTGATACAGGCTTGTAAATAATACAAGTTATGAATCAATATTTGACGTGAATTGCAATGCTGCTATTATTCAGTACTAGCACTTCTCAGACACTGAAATATAATTCTCTAAAATTGCAGAGCAATGTATACAGAATGTTTATATTAAGAATACATGGGACAAAATGCATGAATTACAGTAATAGAAAGGAAGAATTAGAAAAGGAAAAGTCTAAGAGATACACGCATAAAATTATATACCAAGTTTCAGGAAGATACAGAAAAGGATAGAAGGAACTAATAACTAGAGAAAATGAAACATTCTGAAAATTTGACAAGTACACATATCTTGTGCTTTATCTATATAATGTAATTATTACCCCCTTATATTCTAGTGAATGTAGCTGATAAGGAAGACTTTTGCCTAAATCTTTTCCAAATATTATCCTGTTTTCCAGAGCTTAAAAAATGCTTCAGCCCTCTTTGCCTGCATATTTCTGTCGAGGTCACCGTCCTTATTTTCTGCACTTATCTTCTGAAGTACAGTACTTATCACTCCACTCCAATGCCAGTCAAATGATATGATTTCTACAAACACTTTGTTTTAAGCATAAACACCTGCAGGACAAAAATATTCACATATACAAAAATGCCTATTCATCAATTTCCATCTGAACTTTGCTTGATCACTTGTTCTTATGAATTCATACAGAAAAGTTGATGTAGTTAGAGTAACCATGGCAGCAGCAGAGTATTGCATAGTTAATACTTCAAAATTAAAAACCCTGTTTATGTCAAGCACGCAGGTAATCTCAGTTCTAACAGGTCACAATGATGACAGAGAAAGGATTGGGAACCATTTGTTCTGCAGCTTGCTAAATACAATGTTTTCATCTATATTAAAAAGGATATTATTTTATAAGCATAAATTATAACTGCAGGTAGTCCTTCTGTTCCGACCATTCATTCAGCAACTATTAGAAGTTATGACAGCACTAAACAAATGAGACTTTTGATATTTGCCCAAAGTTACAGATTGCGCAACATTCCTGTGGTGGTGTGATCAAAATTCAGGCGCTTGACAGCTCTCCAATACTTACCACTATAGGGTACTTCAACTCCCTCCATACACTTATCTCCATCTGATCTCTACCCTTTTGGTTGAGCCATCCCCTACTTCATTGGGTTTGAACTAAAGGCCTGGGGCCTTCAGCAGTCTCAGCTGGTCACCATTTGCCACAGATTTCTGGTTTGGTCCAGCATCACTTAATCATCATCTTGAGTGCCACCTCAAGACCGAGCAATGCATATTCCCTGCCAACTTGCTGCCGATGGTCCACTTGTCCTGCCATCCTGAAGGTTTCCAGCCCTGTGCTCTGTTTGCCTTGTCGGCCTTGCTCACCTCCTGCTGATCTTCACCATCTTCTTCCTCCTGCTGCTGCTGAGGTGCAACCAGCCTGGCCCTATGTGAGACCACTGCTGGCTATGCCAGGCCTTTTTCCCGAGACCACGCAGTTCTTTGAATTGCAGAGAATATTCTCACGATGCTTCAGGAGACCTCAGAAGTCTTCCAAGTACAGAGCCAGCAGGGGGCGCAGGGAAAAGTAGTTGGGGGAGTTGAAGAGAAGGCATTCTCTTAACTTGCGGAATATCGGGAGTATCAGGCAGCCCAAAAGGCAGAGGACAGGGGCAAGTAGTTAGTGAGTACCAGGCCGAGGGGCAGGGGAAAGTAGTTAGGGGAGTTGAAGAGAAAGCATTCCCTTATCTTGCTGAGGCCCAGAGCCAGGAGAGACCAAACTGAAAGTGGCCTTGGATCAGGGTGTATCCTCACCTAAAATCTCGTGGGATTCAATTAGCTGGTGAATTGGGATTGCCATTGCTAAGTGATGCATTTATGTAACCACATAACATTTCAGTCCCAATTACCATCGTAACTCAAGGACTACCTGTATGCTTATAGATGCCTCATATAAATGAACAGATACAGTAGGAATACATCTTCAAATATAGTTACACTGAAGTTGCAAGAACATTATACTGAAGTCATTAAGTACATCTTTTGCTGTACAAATATTTAGTATTTATAGATATAACAATATATATTTTGGGGAACTGACAATTACTTGCTTTTTATTTAGTGCTAGCACTATTAAACTGAAATAGTTATGTATCTGGCTATTGTCCAAGCAACTTTGCATTGTCCTTAGTACGATCTATCTCAAACCATTCTTCTCTAATTCATACAACCACCATGTTATATAATGTTACTATATAATAGAAATTAGGACACAAGTCAACCACTTCCTTTGAATGTATGATAAATAATAACTGAAAGCCAGATTTAGTTGTGCTTATTGTAGATGAAATGCTGATTGATTGAAACCACTAAGAGGAATACATTTTGAGTTATTCATTCACAGGAGTTGAGCCATGTGAAGGATGCAGTAGAGAGATTAAAGCACCATAACTGCATCCTGACACTTCAAAGATAAGTATTGCTATTTAAAACTCCATTTCAGATTGTTATATAACTTTGCACATCAAGTAGGAAAAACCTCAATTATGCTTTATCAAGCAACAGTGTCCTACAGAGAACTTTTTCAATTAAAATGTTTCATAGAGTTACTTTGATTATCTAATTCATAGTCCATTTTGTAACATTGATTTATACATTATATTATTTGCTTTGGCATTGTATTTGAAAATTAAATATTCATGTTAAAAAAAACAGGTTAAAAAAATAAACTAACATATTTAATATTTAGCCGAAGTTAAATATTAATCTGCGTTAACAATAAACTGGATGAAAAGGGATTACTTATAAATATATTCTTTGCTTTTGTTTGTAATCTTTGTTTTTGTATATAAACATTTTTGTTTCGAAATATGCTGCAAACACTCTTATAAAGCATTCATTATAGCAATGCATTCCATCTAATGGCAATGAATAGAGAACATTTCTTCCTTTTCTAAATTTAGACCTTCAGATTTGCATTTAGCCCCAATACTGCGGTAGTGCTAAAGAAATGCTGAACAATCATCTTCATAGATCATAAACATTCTGAACTACATTAAACCTCACCCAAAAATGTAGATTATAAACTTAAGCTTCACACACAACAAAAGAATGGGAACTAGAATTTTAATCCTACCAGTTTGGCTGAGTTGTGAGGTGCTCCTGCTTTTCCGTGAAAGTCCCACGATAGCTACCATTTTAGCACCAATACTGGATCGCCGTTTTTTGCCACCTGCACCCACAGTGCCCACCGCTGTATCAGATTGGCTGCCATCATTCTTCTCTAGGGTATACATCTCCCCACTGATGCTGGTGCTTTTAGTTATGTTCTGTCCTGAAGCGCCAATCTGTCTGCTTTGCATTTTAGATGTGAAAACACTGTCAGCCAGGAGATGGATAGACAATGCCATAAAAGGAAAAAGGAAAAATAAATAAATAAATAAGAAGACCATAAAAGAAGGTTTCAGACTGAAGGTTTGGGATGACTTTTGGGAGAAGCAATTAATGCACATAGATATTGGTTTGTCATCAAAGTTGAAAAGATTCAGAGATTCTTTGTAGTTGATTGTACAATAACTTGTTGTTATTGTTTTGTCTCATCACAAAACTTATTTGTAAATTTGACTGAAAAGCTCTGGCACTGCTATTATGATACACTAAACAGTAATATTATAACCATATAAGAAATACAACATGTATGCTTTTATAGTGTATTATTCTTATATATGAATATCGGTTATACACTGATGGCGTGCATGTAGTCTTTGACTTATGACCATTCATTCAGTGACAGTTCAAAGTCACAATGGTGCTGAATAAAGGGATGTTGTGAAATTCTGGCTTTTGCAGTGTGCCCGCAGTCATGTGATCAAAGTTTGGGCACTTGCCAGCCCTTCTGCACATACAACCACAGGGTCGTTTCAACTCCCCCATCTACCTATCTGTCCCCATCAGTGGCCTTTTGTCCACCTGCCACCCAGCTGAGGATTGTTGCCATATTTCTTGCTCTGGCTGCTAATGAGGCATGCCCAGTCTAGCTGCTGAACTGTATGAAGCTAGTTCTCGCCAGGAGTAAAGCACAAAGCAATCACACTCCTGCAAAGGGGTATTTCTTTGCAAAGACTACCTGGGGAGGGCTGAGGTGAAAGGGTGAAAAAGACTAACAAAATAAATACATTATCCATGAAAGTAATTTTGAAACATTATATGCGTATTCAATCATATAATGTGCATCCTAATCTGTAGTCTAAATTGCTGCAGCTTAGAAAGAGTTTTCATGCCACACAGAAAGTTAGTTTATTCTTATAAACAGCTGAATAACTGCATATTATTTTTATTACATTTATCTTGGCACGTCTCAATGAACAATCCTGGATAAAGTATTTCATTATTTTGCTCAAATATCTCTAGTCCAGGCCCTCGGAGATGAAGATTTAATAAAGGATTGACAAAAATTCAATTTGGTGTATATATATGCAAAGTGTAGGTTGTGTTATGTTGCATTATCAATTGAATTGTTATCTACTTGTGTGGGAAAAACAAGAGGAGGCTGTATATGCTGTCTTTACCTCCTACAAGAAAGGCAGAATCTATATCAAACAAATTGGTTAATATTCTGATTATCTTCAATAGACTTTTACATGCAGAGAGAGTGTGTAAAGATAAGGATCATCTGAAAAACATGCTAATATGAATATGCACAAGTACACCAGACCTACACTGAAATGAATAGTTTGAATTCTGTTGCAGACTTACAGACTTAGTGTATTTAAGAGTGTAAAACACAATTAAAAAGTTGCATTTTGTTAACACCCCAACTTATGATAGAAACAATATTTAATTCATTGTCATTCAGAATTGTTATAGTGAATATTTATGTAGCCCAATTACATTTATAATTTTAGATTTTACACACACACATACACATACACACGCATACACCCCCAAAGCTTCCTATAAGAGAAATACTGTATATTAAGCTAAACTGAACATAAAAATTCAGCTGAATTGATGAAATTGGAGGATAAAAATGTCATAAAAATTTAAAAAACATTTTCACTATGTTTTAAATTTAAGGCAACAAACCATCAAAAATACATGAAATAAGCAAAATCATAATACAAGTAGCTAACATGATATACTGCTGATCAATATTATTAAATAAATTGAAAGCTTGTGGAAAAGATTTCTGTAACGGGAGTTAAAACTAATACATATATTGTTATATATAACAATGACTAAAAACAAGACTCTGATGATGGATTTAAAATAGGGCATGGAGAGGCTTTAAATAACTAGAAAAATCTTTGGGAAAGTTAGTAAAATTAGTAATTATGAGTTAGTACTCACAATTAAACATATCCTATTTTTGTCTTTTTACAAATACAGTAATCTCTATTAGGAAGTGATTTGTATTATTGTTTTAGGTTTACAAGAGTGCTTGTCAATTGACAAGGGTATTGTTCATTTTTCAGTATATTCTATTATAGACCGAGAGCAGTAGCAGATTAAGGCTCACTGGTGCCCTTAACTGACAAATCTTGGTGCCCCCTCCTTTGACACATACTGTACAAACAAAGCCATAATTCTCAACTTTGTGGTTCCCCCTTTGGGCCGGGTGCCCTAAGCACGTGCTTAGTCTGCTTAATGGTTAATACACCACTGACTGAGAGCCAGTTTGTGCAGGGGAAGAACACTGTGTTTGTGAGCTCTAGCCCCATTTTAGGCACAAAACCAACTGAGTGATCTTGGCCTTGTCACACATTCTCAGCCCTAGGAAGCACACAATCACAAGCCATTTCTGAAAAACCTCACCACGAAAACTGCACGGATTTCTCTAGGAAGTTTCTAAGAATTAGACATGACTGAACAGAAGAGGAAAAAACTTGTACTTTTCTGCAACATTTTATTATATATATTTTTTCCTGCAATGTTCTGTTATGTAATGTCACCATTACAGGGATCTTTTGAAACAGAAGACTAGTGCAAGACAAGGAGTTCTTAAGTCTTGCCATTTGTTTTCTCTCAAGGAAATTTTCTTTAAAAAAAAACATTGAAAAGAAGTATGGTTGCATTGTGCTTGGAGAGAAAAACAGTTCACTAATATATTTCACATATCGTCAAATGTGAAAAAACTTCCAATAAAGCTTACATTATAAGCTTTCTGGCAACCAGCAGTAGTTTTTTTATCAAATGTTTTATGTCCCAAAGAGGAGGCAGTATTATGCTGAGATCAACTGAAGATAGATGTGTGTTCAATTTTGTTTTCATGCCTGTTGCCTAAGCTAGTCTCATCTATGGGTATTAGACTTTAATCTCAATTTCCAAAACTACGAAACAAATTTATCCTTGAAACTCCAGTTCTCCAGATTTTGCTCAAAACATGCATATGAATTATTATTTTAAAAGTTGCGAACCATATCCAATAAATATAAATGTAGAACATAGGAAGACAAGACTACATAATATTTTACACTTTAAAAAATTGCTCTGGAATTAAGTGAATGAAAATCATGTGAAACAGAATACGTGTAACAATCTTGCAGGGTTTTTTTTCCTGTGCACTGATTGAGTGATCTTTTTCTAGGCTGAAACTTTTCGGTTCCTGCATTTTCCTGCTGTCTGGATTCTTATGGCCTTTTGTTTCCCGAGAAATACTTGGCCATATATATATATATGCCTTCAAAATTTTCCTTCATACGTTTGCTCATTTCTTTTCTCCCTTATGCTGTCCAACAGCCACGCTCTGCTTTTAAATTCCCAGTACCAGCATTATGAATTCCTTTCCAATTATTTCTACAGCCAATTCTCATGTCCCAGTTATTTTGTTCTGAATAAAAGCAACACCCAACAAATTCTCTACTAATGGAGAAAGAGAGGAAAAGAGATAAAAGCAGAGCAGTACATTATTTTATTTTATAAAATAGCAGTACAATATTTTATTTTATTTTATGTTATCTTATTTAATTTGAATATATTATTTTAATAATTTATTTTATTTTATTATTCTATTTTATTTACTTTACTTTATTTTATTTTTATTTTATTTGCTGCCCATCTTACCACAGGGTAACTCTGGGCAGCTTACAGTTACATATACAATTAAAACATAGAAAGTTAAAATCAGACATAAAAACTAAGGACACATGGGGAGGGTGGGGGGAGGGTGGAGAGGAGGTGGGATCTGTTGTTAATCAACCACTCCCATTGCGCTGTTCCCCCACTATTTTAATTATTGTCACCATTTGTGAATGGGATGCCATAAAAATTTAATTAAAAATATAAAGAAATTCAGTAGTGAAAGAAAAGTTTGTATTTTGCCTGTGTGATCTGAAAAAATTCTCATATGTGGTTCTTCATCAATCTGAAGGGAGATAGGTACCAACTTGGTGGCTCAGGCTGTTAATTGCCTGCACTTAAGTTCCAGCTGCCTACAACTGTTGTAGGCTCGAATCCCACCAGGCTCAAGGTTGACTCAGCCTTCCATCCTCTCTGGGTAGGTAAAGTGAGGACCCAAGATTGTTGGGGGCAGTAAGCTGACTTTGTAAAAATGCCGCTTAGTAACAAGCAGGCATATACAATGGAATGAAGGCTATTGCTGAGCACACTGGGTTGTATCCCAAAAAATTGTAAGCCGCTCTGAGTCTCCGGAGAAGGGCAGCATATAAATATAATTAAAAAAAACTGGATGTAACCATGTTCACACTTGAACCCAGTATTCTAAAACACCTTTATTAATGACTTGGATAAAAAGCTGAAAATACTAGCAATGAAATCGGTAGAAGACATAAACCTGGGTGGGACAGTTAGTAGCCTAAAAGATAGAAGTAAAATTTAAAATTATCTTGATAAGTTGGAAAAATGAATGATAGCAACAGACTGAGATTTAATCGAAGTCTTCACTTGGGAAAAATAAATCAAGTATAGGACAAGAGATATTTTGCTTATCATTAATATTTGAAAAAGATTTTGTGATTGCAGTAACTTTTAATTGGAAACTTTTCTGTAATTGAAGTATGCTATTTGGTGTTCTGCAATCTGTTATAATTTCTTCTGTGACATTCTTTCAGATATTTGGAGAAAGTTAACATAACTCTCTTGTTCTTCAGATTATCCTTAAAGGGCTTAGTTAAGAAATGTGATTTGGGAAATAGATGTTTATAGGTGAAACCTAAAATTGTGTCTGGATTTTTTTTTAGCCACACCATTCACAGAGTTAGGAGAAAAAACAATTAAATCCAGTTGAACAGTTGAACCAGTTACCCAGAGAGATTGTTGGTTTATTTTCAATAGATCCATTCAAGCATCCAAGTTATTTCAGTTTTAATTACTGCACTTAATGTGGTTTTGGATTCAATGCTTAAATGGCTTCCTAGAGGATCTATGATTCTGTGATTTTGTGAAGAGGCTCATGTTCAGAAAACAAAACCTGTAATAATATCCCTATTTCTGAAAGCTCTAAAAGATATAATACTAATAATAGAATTAATAATTATTGATCACAGTATGTCACCACCAGATAAGAATAGAATTTTATAGCATATTCCCTCAGTTTCCACAAGATTCTGCACATACATTAAATAATAGATGGCTTGAGTAACCTGTTATTATCCTTACTGATAAAATTATTCTTTTATGAGAACAAAAATAAAGAAAAATATATTGTGTTTTTTCATATGTTTTGTATTAATGACATATAAGGCCATCCGTATCAATATCCATTCTGCCTGAAGAATCCTTTCTACATAGCTCCAGAATGTTATATTTATATATTGTGAAATATGTTGGTATGACAGAATTCTGTTAAAATGAAAAAAATCTAACAAGAAGATGGCCTCTCTATACTTATCTCATGTATTCCAGCTTAATGTGAATCAAGGTTAACCAATTGTTGGCCTTAATTTCTATACTATACAACAGTGGTTCTCAACTTATGGTTCTGGACCCCTGGGGTGGGACAATGTCATCACAGGGGGTCCACGAAGGCTTGAAGAAATGTTATGATTTAAATCTTGAGTTAAGTGTTGAGGGTCTGTGGCCATGGTCCATGGCCACAAAAGATATTTAAAGGAGACCAAAGGTAAAGAAAAGGTTGAGAACCATTGTTATACAAGATGGGCAACATTTCTGTAATTTGTTATTTCTTTTGTAAAATAAATTAATGAATTAGAGCTTTGGTTCACTATTAAAATACTAAGGTAAAATTTCATGATGGACACAAAAAGGAAACATAAAGATGCTACTGCAAATGATAGAACTCTCTAATAAATGGAGATCTAATTTTACCTGAGATCATCCTGTGAGAATCTCCTTTGCAATTCCTCTTTATTGCTTGTTTCTGTTCCCTCCTCAGTTATCTCCTCTTGGGCCCCTTCATCCTCTTCTGCTTCTTTATCTTCCTCATCACCATTCTTTGTCACCTCCTCCCCTTCCCCTTTTTCATCATCTTGTTCATCCATTTTTTTCTCCAGTTCCTGATCCTCCTCTTCTTTCTCAAGGAATACTTCCCCATCCCCTTCCTCCCATCCCTCTTTTCTTTCCTCATGTGATCTTCCGAAGGTAACAAAAATTGAGGAAGCATGCAATCAAATGAAAAAGAAGACAGAACCCAGTTAGGAAAGCTAGCCAGAATCAAAACATTTACTGAACTGAAGGTGGGGGAGGACAGCCACAAAATAAATGCAAAATGGCAACAATGAGGGGGGGAACATGCAGCCCAATTCTACGAACTAATTAAGATAGACTTTACTATTTTTAAGAGCAGAAATGGCAAAAAGTCTGGACAATAACATAAATGACAAAAATATCTGCATAGATATTCTTTAAGATGCAGGACAAAAATACTTATGAATCTTTCTGCATGTGTTGTACACAAATACACATCTGTAATAGTGCTCTATGGCTTTGTGAAATCTATAACCACTACAAACATTAAATATTATCTTGTCTGCCGGAGGAACATTAAGGTAAATACACAATGAATGCATCATGAACTCTACAGTATCCATGGAAGACAATTTTGCTCTTCTACAGACAGAATTAAAGCAGTACTGCAGTGGGGGGGGGAGATTTTAGAAGAGGCCTATTTTAGGAACATGATAATGAGGTTTATACTGCCATGATGTACATTTATGAAATGTACTCATTAAGATCCATATATGACTTGCTATTATAATCCAGAACGTTTCTTTTAAATTGCCCTATAGTGTGGAGTTTTAGTAAACCGTTTGTTTTGAAAGTACATAACTTACCTACTTTTAAAGACTCTGAATGTAAAGAAATACAGAAGCCTACACTGAAACTTCAGAAAGTGTACTGGAAGAGATGTATACTGGGATCCAGCTCAATTCACGAAAAACAAGATTAAAGCAGACTTACCTAATTTTCTTGTTTCCTCTTGGCCGTTCTGATTGCACAGACATATAACTAGTGCTGCTAAAACGGGATGCACTACTGGTTCTCGAGACGGCTGATACATCGCTGACATCACTATCTGAAGACTTGTTGGAGACATTATCAGAGCCTCGTTGAGGGTCCCGCCCAGGACGATACTGTAATACAAATGAACTATGATGTTCAAGGTAGCCATAAAGGGATCTTATTCTTTTAATAATTCACCATCCAAGCTTTTTATTGGTCTAAAGAGGGTAATTATTTTTTAATGTATCAATATTCCCCAATAGCTAAGATTTAATTTACTTGAAACATCTCAAATATTTTTCTTTAATGTGCTCAATTTGTGTGGTATAAAAATGCAACCAATGGTAAAATAATATTTCATAAATATTTTAAAAAAGAAAGCTATTTTAAAGGAAGGTATGAAGGCCTGCAAAATCTGAACCAATGTGTGTATCGATATAAAATCCTTGTTGCAAATTTTTTCATACATTTCATAAAAACTGAGACAGTGTTTTCGGTTATCATTCTCATCACCCAACAGTGAGATATAACAATCAGGGAGATTCATATTTAACATCCCTGTTTGTAATACTTATTTTACAAAGATTGCAGCTAAGCTACTGGATCTTTTGCCCACAAAAATCCTTAATTGGAGAATGTGATTGATGACACCCAGCCCATGAACATGCTTCATTGGAGAATCTGATTTATGAGACACTCAGGGGGAAGGGGGGAAACATGGTCACAGGTGACTGTAAATTACATATGCCAGAATTGGCTTCATACAGGTTAATGCCGGACATGTTGCTCCTAATAAATTGTTTGGTTTTTTTTTTTGAAGCTTGGCTCAAGACTCATGATTTAATTAGGGCAATCACCGGAATCCTGACACTATCTCAAAAAGGTTGCTAGTGTTTTGTTCTTCCTTTTAGCTATGACAACTTTGCACAAAATATAGATTAAATAGTTGTCAACTTTAACATAAAGATCTTTGGAAACTAGATGGTTTATGTCTTGTCTTGTATGCAGCCCATCTATTTAATTCATTCTATAAACTGCAGTTAAACAAATGTGTCCATAAAAGATTATACTAATTTTACAGTAAATTATCACAGTAAATGGCCATTTGCATTCAAGCTCTGAATCTTAAATAATATATATACTTTATCATTCCATGGAACTGCATTCATTATATTAGGATTGGTGAATACCTTTTCCCCAACCACATTACAATATGGCAGTACCAGATGGCTGGAGAATTTACAAAGAGAGAACTAAAACGAACAGCAGTTAAATCATTCTTCTGATTGTTTGAAACATTTGAGTTTCTTGCCAGGAAATATTAGAGACTTATGAAATCAAGAAAACGATAGGAATGTCAGAGAAAATGTTTTCGTACCAATGGACAACCAATGAAGATCATAACCTGCTAATTCCTTTCCAGGAGTTAATTTGTGAAACATGTTGCAACAAAATTTTGGGATAATTTTAAAATGAGAAATGATTAGATAACAAAGATTCATGGGTGTGGCATATGGACCATAATACCAATTTCCATGTTTACATGCACTTTATCTGTATGCCAAATGTTAAAATAAACAAAAAGCCTGATATTGATTTTAATCAATGATATTAACTCTTTTTTTTAATATAATTTTATAATTTTGAATTGAGAACCACACTGGGTCTTGTGTAGAGAGAAAGTGACATATATAAATAAACAAACAAACATAAACAAATCTATAAATTCATAGCAGTAAACAAAAAGCATGAACTTTAGAAATACAATGTTAAAAATCTTCACAATCTCTAATTTAGTAATGCTAATAAAATTTTAAAGAACTAAAAAATAAGAAATTATTTTTTAATTTCTTTAAAAAATTAAATTATATGTGCAACATTAATTGTATTTATTATATTTAATTATTTTAATGTGTACTTTCTGCGTATACTCTCCATGGCAGGGAGAACTTAAATATTTTAATCTCAATATTGTATATAATATAAAGTAAAAACTAAATAGTTACTATGTATACATATACAAATCTATTCTAAAAATTAACAAATTGTTATAAGAATTGACTTTAGAAATGAAATAAAAATTTCTGAGAATAACAAATGATTACTGGGATAAATTTTTATTCTATCATTACAAATTCTAGACCAACCTTTCCCATCCTAAAAGCTGACTAGAATGAAAGTATATTAGGTATATGAATTTAAGATCTAGATTTAGATTACTTTCTACTCCAGAGCATTTATAGTACAAGACAAAATGAAACTATATGCAATATTGCATTTATTTAAAAAATTTCCCCATATTTGTGACAGTCTAAAATTGTATAATGCAACTTCCACTTGTTTGCACACAACAGGATTTTGACCTAGCAAAAATAAGGCAGTTTTTCAGAACTTCAAGAAATGTGAGACAATTTTCTATAAAGTAGAAAATACATTGCTTTCAATAGTCTGAATTCAAATCATGTATGTTCAGCTCAGTAAATACTGTCAGTACTGACATTCATTTCATCATCTGCTATAAATATTTATTTTATTTATTTTATTTTATTGGACTTATATGCCGCCACCATTTAACATCTGTTTACCAACTGTCCAATTGGTGCCCATGGGGGATACCTGCGGTGAGAGTGCGGGACTTGATCCGGAGGAGGATCTTAAACATCGACCACAGGTCTGTTGTGAGAGGGCAGCCTGGTTCCTGGACCCCCCGACGGGCAGTACCTAGGACTTTATCAAGTTCCTATATTCCGGACTTTATTGTTTCCACCTACAGACCCTTGTGCCGGTTCCTTGACATCCCTGGATCTGTAATATTCGAACTTTTACAGCAGCAGAGCTTCAGGCCTTTAGGAGGCTCCCTCCCTCCAGGACATGGCCTCTAGAGAGAAATTGAGTCCCCACTGCTGTTCTCTCACCACGGCTAGGGAAACAACAAAATCTGGTAGCCGTAAACCAAGTTCAAGGGTGTACAGTCGGCACTGGGAATCTGGGCCCAGGTCACTAGGGTGTCCAAGCTCACCCCTCCGTGGCCTATGGCATGGTATAGATGGTTCAGTCCCAGTAATTAGAGTACCTTGTAATTGGCGAAGATGGAGCAGATGATATAAGTGGAAGCAGTAACATAGGTGAGGCAAAATGACCAAACACAATGGTCAATGGAAAAGTCCAGAGTCAGGCCATAAGAAACAGCAGGAAAAGGGCGTCACCACCATCACCTCCAACGCCATAGATGGAAACATCGCAGCCCTTAACAGCCCTTGGATGGGACCAGGGCCTCCGCCCATAACAGCTGACCCAGGACTGGTTATGCTTCCAGGCCATACCCGGGACAGCCCCAGTGTCACATTGGCCCTCTAAACAAAATAAAGGCCAGTGGCTAGCCACAAACAGCGCCATTCTCACCACCATCGCCGCCATCACTCCCAACGCCACCATCACTCCAGGTCTTCCTAGCGTCTACAGGGCTGACCCTCCCAGATCAGCTGTAGCCTCAGAACCGTGCCCCAGTTGATCCAGAAGGGGGGGACATCGTCGGGCTCGCACGCCGCACCTGGAGCCACTGCTGCACCACCCGGCACTTCGCAGGCTCCGATGCAAAGACGGGGGGGATGCCACTGAACCCCAGCTCGACCCAAAGCCCAACGAGTCCCGAGCCGACGGTCTCATCCGAGGCCCCCCAGGAGGAAAACACCGCTGGGCTCATTGTCAACGCGCCCGGAGCCGCCCGGAGCCGCCCGGAGCCGCTGCTATGCCACACCGATGCCTCCACAGCTCCGCGCACACAGAAACCGGGGGGGGAGATGACACCAATCCCTCTCGCTCCAGAGCTCAGCGAATCCCCCGCTGAGAGTCTCATTCGGCTCCCCAAGCCCACCAGAGACGATGCCAGGTACCAGGGCTATAAAAACCCTCCAAACACCCTCTCGGACCGCTCGAGCCTTCCGCCTCACTCTGAGACTCAGCAGAAACCAGCCATGTTAGTCAGGCATGCGCAGAAGAATATAAATCTTATATGCCAAATTATAAGCCATATATCCTTCTAATCAGTTTTCACTGAGTTTGCATTTATTGGACTGATTCCAAACTTATATTACAAAAGAAAGCACTATAAAGTAATAGATCTGACTGTACTAATAATTGTAGTAGACCCCAGGAATCAATATTATCTTTAATCCATTGATTTTAGTCCACTATCTTCAAGAAACTTTAACCTACATATTCAATAATTAATATTTGTTTTTGTACTTGTCCATATTTCTTCTGAATGTATGTATATACCTCTGAAATAAAAATGTATTATTTGATGTTCTGAAAACAGAAATTACCAATTAAATCTGTTTTAGCTAAAAAGGTTTTTTAAAAAAATAGCCTAGTGTATTTTTAATAACATGTACTTGAAGCATTTATTGCTTTTTACTAAAAACAATTCACGCTTTTGTCTGTGCTTAATATATATCATTTCATGTTTTGTTAAACCTGGATTAAAGCTGTTTAAACCAGGGGCCTCCAACCTTGACAACTTTAAGCCTGGTGGACTTCAATTCCCAGGCTTAAAGTTGCCAAGGTTGGAAACCCCTTGTTTAAACCACATCTGAGAGTCCTATCTCTATTATAGATATTTAGTAACATACAGTTACTCCTTATAACCATTTGTTTAGTGGCTATTTGAAGTTACAGCAGCACTGAAAAATTATGACCATTTTTCACACTTATGACTATTGCAGCATTCCCCATGGTCACCTGATTAAAATTTGGATGCTTGGCCGGTATTGGTTGTAGTGTCCCAGGGTTATAGAATCACCTTGACTTCTAGCAAGCCAAGTCAATGGAGAAGCCAGATTATTTAACAACCATGTTACTAACTTAACAAGCGCAGTGATTCAACTGTGGCAAGAAAGGTCATAAAATGAGGCAAAAATCATTAAACAGCTGGCTTGCTTAGCAATGGAAATTTGGGGCTCAATTGTTGTCATAAGTTGAGAACTACCTGTAATGGGAACCAATGCCATGGAAGTACCTGAAACTGATAGGAAGCATTACAAACTAGAAATGGTTAACTATTGTCAATGTTTGAAGGCAATAAAATAAGGAAATATCAGCGACTATATTAAAGTGAATCAACACCCTTTGAAAGGTGTGAGGGACAGAATTATAGCAACAGAAACCATATATTGGAATATGGGTCAATTTGGGTCAAAGAGGCCATCCACATGAAGATTCTCTCAACAGAAGGGGAGGGATACAACACCACCATCCAGTGATGGGATTCAAAAGTTTTTACTATCAGCCCTGTGGGTGTGGCTTGGTGGGCATGGCGTGGCTTGGTGAGCATGGCTTGGTGGGTGTGGCAGGGGAAGGTTATTGAAAAATCCCATTCCCTGCCCACCCCACTAACTTGATTTCCAGCTCCTTTCTCCTGTGCAGGGCAACAAAAGAAGACCCAGGGACTCGGGAGGCAGAGAATAGATGGGCGAGGGGTAAGTCAGAGGTGGTATTTGCCAGTTCTCTGAACTACTCAAAATTTCCACTACCAGTTCTCCAGAACTAGTCAGAACCTGCTGAATACCACCTCTGCACCTATCTCTTGTTTACAATATAGTCCTTTTAGCAGTTCCAAGAAGGTTCCACACTCATTTGCACTATTCGGGTGACTCTTGAAGCTGCAGATAAACCTAATGACCAGATGACCACAAGGAATATACATAAATCCTTCCATTCTCCATCATTCAGTCAGAACTGATGAGAAGATGAGAAGCAAAATGTCAAAGAAAAAGAGTCCAGTTGCCTTTTGAAAAAAGCACCTTTGGGATTATCTTGCAGAATTAAGTTTCTCAATGGATTCTGAATGAAAATTCACAAAAACTGACAAGGAATAGTCTATTAGTAACATTTTGCCTTTTCGGACAGAAAATACACATAATTGTAAACAATTTTTGAATCATAGTTTCTTTTTTTTTAACGGATGGTTACTTTGAAATAACTTGGAAATACAAACACCGTTTTTTCTGAATCATTTATGATTCAGAAAGAACAATTTATTTTTATAAGCGACTAAAAGCCAGAGTATTCTAATATTTATTATAATTCTAATTCTAATATTTATCAGGATTGCTTAGCCTGTTGAATGATAGCTAGCAAATATATGCATTTCCTGATAATAGAATAATGTTTCAATTTCCTTTCTATTTCTTTTGTGCAATTTGGATGTCCCAAGAAACATTATTTTGTTTTTGTTGTTGTTATTTTGTTTCATGAGCTTTATTGTGCTTGATCCTCCATTCTCATGGTACTTGTGTGTTTAAAAAAAATTTCCTGTTTATTTCCCCCGAGAATGTTTAGAACTGATTTTATATCAAAAATACTTTTGATCATAATTTGCAAGTCTTTCTTTCTCTCTTTTGCCTCAGATAACACTTTTTCCCCCTTCAAATTCTTACTACAAATCTGGAGTTTTTCATTTTAGAAGCAGACTTTTTTTAATCACTTGTACAAGGTGGCTTCACAATCTATCCCATTGCACCTATACTTTTAATTAGTTATAGAAATGGGGAAAAGGATACTTCAGTGAAGTCTAAACTAATAAATTGATAATTTAATAAATAAGAAAATTGCCTAAACTAATTGTCATACATTTGTGTGGTGGTAGTGGTGGTGGGGGGTGCAATTATAAAATTTATTTAGCTAGGGTAAAATTTCAGGGGAATTTAACCCTATTTTCAATGCACGCAGAAGACTCCATATTTCTAGCCACTGGGATATGCTTTATGATAGAAGAAAAAGTAGATACAGAAGCATAGCAGCATGTGGATGAAGGTGTTGTGACAGATGATTGTTGGAAAGATGAAATCTGTTTTTCTTCTTCCTAGATAATATTAGCAAGCTTACTGAGCTGAGGAAGAAGGATCGTATGAAGCAAGACAGCTGAGCATAGCCCATCCATAGGGAAGTTAAATAACCATGTGATAGATGCTACTGTCACTGATGCTGGTGATGGGGAAAAGACTGATCCCTCAGAAGGTCTATGGTCTTCCTAATGATCCACTTCAATAAGATTAGTAACTGACCCAAAGGAATTAGATGTGAATAAAGTAGCAAGGGTAAATCCAGACAAAACCAAAATCCTTTGTACAAAAAGCCTATTATTGTATAGAAAAAAAAGTTTGCTCCAATTAAAGTTTCCTTTAAAATGAGAATGACTTGGGAGATTATTATTAAATGATCAGCTATTTATTAAAGCATCTCATTTTGCATAAATAAATAAATAAAGTTGATTTCGCACTACTTTGAGGTAGAATCATTGCTTTTCCACCTTGGTAGAATCTGACAAGATCACAATCCTGTATATATTAGTAATCGCCTTAATGTAATTACTAGAATGTATTTTATTTCAAATTGAATTAAAAACAATTCAAAATTTTCAACTCGGGTATCACATGGCACCTTTATTTTATCTACTGCTTGAGTTACCAGTTCACCTACAAGTATAATTCAAATTGCAGGGCATTACTACTAAAGATATATACAGGACAAGATACTTACAGGGCTATTACTATATCAATCAAGTCTTTAAAACCCTTGTATATACCACACCACGATAGTGCCTGACAGAGCATTATGTAAGGTCAGCTGCTGCTTCACCTATATTCCATCAGAAATTGAAAATTCTCTTTTAAACCAGCATTGGATTAAGTTGTCACTTAAGATCAATTATGGAACATTAACTTTTGTTCCTTTGCTTCTCCTTCTATTTCATAATTAATGCAGTGATGTGTTTTAATGATTTAACATTGCATGTATATTTTAATATCAGTTTCTTTCAGCAGCTATTTTAAGAAAAGAAAAAAAGGCAATTATTTGACTTTTAAGCTACCCATCATCAAAGTTTGGGTGGTATATAAAAGTGAAGCATTTTAAACCACAAATCCCACAGTAGCATCAAATTATTAATTGCCACCCAAGATTTTTAAAGCACTTTTTAAAAAAACAAAAAAACAAATAAATATTGTTATAGGTCAACTTGAAAAGGTATGTTTTAAAACATTCTTTAAAGTGCAAATAGCAATTCTAATACCTCATGGTCACCACAGAAAAAGTCAGGACCACTCTGGAAATAGACCTTCCTAGTTAATCAGAATAAATTGTAAAAAATTTGCAGGAAGAGGCATCTTAGATAAATGTAAGTAAATATAATCAACAGTTGGAGTTCAATAGGTTGAACTGACCTACCATATACCTGTAAAAGTAGCTAGTAGCTCTCTAGATGGGACTGCCCTTGCAGACCACCCGGAGATTGCAGCTGGTACAGAATGCAGCTGCGTGGGCTGTGATGGGAGTGTCCCGATACTCCCATGTTACACCCCTCCTGTGCAACTTGCATTGGTTGCCGGTTGCCTTCCAGGTGAGATTCAAGGTACTAGTGACAACATATAAAGTCCTATATGGCTTTGGTCTGGGGTACTTGCAGGAACATCTCCTGCCGGCATCACACTCCGATCGCCCTGTATGCTCCCACAGGCAGGGCCTCCTTGGTGTACTGTCGACCAGACATTGTTGGCTGGCGGTGCTGAGGAGTAGGGCCTTCTCTGTGGGAGCACCCGCTCTGTGGAACCAGCTCCCCTTGGGTCTTCGCTTGGCCCCTGATCTCCGCTCCTTCCACCGTGATTTGAAGACCTGGCTATTTCAGCAGGCCGGCCTGGACTGAACCAAGGGGGGGTTCTTTTTAAAGTAATTTTAATTAGTTTTAGTGTATTATTGAGCTTGTATTGTTTAATTATTTTTAAGTAAATTATTGTATTGCGTTTTTTATATTGTGAGCTGCCCTGAGTTCTTAGGGAGAGAGGGCAGCATATAAGTCTAATAAATTATTATTATTATTATTATTATTATTATTATTATTATTATTATTATTAAAATATCCACAGAGAACCACAAATCTAGGGTGAAAGATTTTAAATTATTTTGACAGAGTAACCTAATACAGAGACCTTTTTAATAATAATAATAATAATTTATTCCACTTGTATGCTGCCCTTCTCCCTAAGGACTCAGAGCAGCTAACAATAAAACAGCAAATATTTACATAAAGTTTACCTAAAAACAAATTAAATCTAAACAAGTCAAAATAAGCAATAAAACATTAAAACCTTAAAAATTAAAACAATTAAAAAACCCCACCCGGGTCATTCCAGGCCAGCCTGTTGAAACAACCAGGTCTTCAGGTCCCGGCAGAAGGAGCGGAGATCAGGGGCCAAATGGAGATCCACTGGGAGCTGGTTCCAAAGGGTGGGTGCTCCCACAGAGAAGGCCCTAGCCCTGGGAACCGCCAGCCGACAATGCCTAACCGACGGTATCCCAAGGAGGCCCTCCTATGGGAGTGAACAGGGCAATTGGAATGTGATGCTGGCAGGAGGCCTTCCCGCAAGTACCCTGGACCCAAGCCATTTAGAATGGGATGTCATCCAAGAAGATTTTAAACAGAATAGATTGGATTGTTTCCAAATATATGTTTTTACCTACTAGCCAGATCAGTTATATGTTGCAGTTCTACATTAACCTAAGATGCTTTCACCTTTTGAATTAACACAGAACAGAACAAAACATAATAAAGCTTGCCATCTATAATTGTTGTCTTAAGTTTTTGGTCTACCCTCTGCAATGGACCTAGAGATATTTATTTGTTGATTAGACAAACATTACTCAAACATCACAAAGAAATATTTATTGAACTTTGCATATATTACATGTTAAATGCCCTTAGGGGGAGAGGGAATCTGCAGCTATTTTTAAATTTTTTCATTCTTTATAGTTTACCATTTAGATGAATCAAGCAAAATATGTCTATAGCAGTGGCCCCTGACTTTTTCAGGCACCAGGAATCAGTTCTGTGGAGAGAGGTTTTTCTGTGTAGATGGGGTTTCACTTCTTTGTGCAGCCCAGTTTCTGGCATGCGTGATTCATTGCCAGTCCACAGACTGGGGTTAGGGACCCCAGTCTATAGTATAGTTCTTTTGATCTTAATCATTCAATCTCCATTTTTCAAGGACATGAGAACAGCCATGGTGGCATAGTGGTTAGAATACGGTACTGCAGGCTAATTCTGCTGATTGCCGGAAGTTTGATTTTCACTGGCTCAAGGTTGATTTAGTTTTCCATCATTCTGAGGTTGGTAAAATGAGGGCCCAGATTGTTGGAGGCAATATGCTGACTCTGCTTAGAGGGGGCTGTAAAGCACTGTGAAGCAGTATATAAGTCTAAGTTCTTTTTTAATAAACTTTATTAAATTTTTATAAGTCTAAGTTCTATTGCTATTGCTATGGGATTCACGATGCTGTGCTTCCATCTGAAAACAAATGAAATGCTTTCTAGAATCTAAAATGACAAGGATGGCATCTGGGATTCGTTCAAAATCGTAAATTCTGGGGGAAGTGACCACTGTCCTCTATCAGAAGAGCACTCTCATTTGTGGGCATAATCCTTCGCCTTCCTGATTGGTTTGACCTACAGTGAAGAAAGAAGGTACTGGGTTTAAATGATTGCGAATTCCTCTTATAAAGAGGGTCAATAGTGCCAGACTTAAAAGTCAGTGGTGTGCCCCCTTCTCAAGATACCACCACTCAACCAGTCAACATGGATATTTAAAGAAAAGTGGTTGAGAATGAGGTAGGATGTCAGTTATAGAAGGTTGTGAATAATATCTGGATAAATTTAAATTGAAATTCAAACTTGGATATGAGATAGACACTGCATTGGTCACTATTCTTCATAACTAGATGAAGGAGTGCATCCCTTTTAGTCTGGCTTGTATTTTTCAGCATGCTTCAGCATGCTCAATACCATTCATTAATAGTATTGTCATATGGGCAATATAGATTTCAGCAGATTTCTATTGCACACATAGAATAGGATTAAGATACCTAGCTAGAATAGCGCAGAAGACAGGATCAAGAGGTATAGATTTCATGGGTTTGGGGAGAAGAGCTTCTATGCTTTCACCCTATAGGCCTAGCTACTGGGTGAAAGTGTTGCTATATTGCTATTAATCAGAAGTCAATTCATGTCAATTCAAGATTTTAGCATTTATTTAAAAATAATTGAGTGCTAGGAAGTATATAAGACATAGTTGAAGACATGACTTCTGACAGCTGGTTTTTTAATGATTAAAACAAGTGAATTAACCAGAAAGCAAGTATAAATGTAGAATGGTTCTAGGCTTTCTACTGGAAGTCCAAATGTAGCTAGCTATTAACTATGTGAATTAACATATCATAAAAGTAGAGCTCTTCATTTGACAGGAATAACACCTGTTCCTATTACTAATCTTATACACTTACAATTCAATGGATAGCTCTGATCCATGACAATGAAGGCTGGAAGTTTAACATTCTAATTTGCTTAAATAAAATTGCTATTTAATTTAGATTTTTTGTGTCTAATTTTATTATCCGGTGATCTTGTACTTTAACCAAGCCTTTTGTATGAACAAAATTCTGAATATAAAAGGAAGATATTATAGATGCTGGAGGTTAGATGTGATATATCCATATTAGAAATCTACAAACAATTGATGCTTTTCAAAAACTGTCAAGATTCTAAATTGAACATATAGTTTTAGTGTTGGAGTAAAAGTTGGCACAGCGGACATGTACCCTTATATACTCCTCACTATATCATTTTCTAAATTAGCACCCATTTCTATGTCTTCACTTTCGTCTAAAGATATGAAGGTGGAAATTTAAAGAATTTTTGATAGTAACTCCTATTTCCTTTGCTAACAGGCTTATGGCTATACCAATTCCCATACCCATTTTAAACTAACATATATTTCAATAATATTAGAGATGGCCAGGCAATAATCACATTAGATCTTTTAATGACATGACACCCAGTATCCCTCTACGGCAGGGCTGTCAAACTCCCAGCCCGATATGTCACATGACATCACCTTGATGACATGAGTTTGACAGCCCTGCTCTACAGTAACTGAGTTGCAGTATTCTAAAACTAATAAGTAAGTCTTCGACTTATAACAGTTTTACTGATCGTTCAAAGTTACAACGGCATTGAAAAAAGTTAATTATGATCATTTTTCACACTTTATGATCATTGCAGCATCCTCATGGTCACATGATCAAAATTCCAACAATTGGCAACTGGCTCTTATTTATGATTGTTGCAGTGTCCTGAAATCATATGATCACCTTTTGTGACCTTCTGACAAGCAACGTCAATGGAAAAGCTGGATTCACTTAACAACTATGTTACTATTTTAAAACTGCAGTGATTCACTTAACAACTGTTGCAAGAAAGGGGTCATAAAAGGGGGCAAAATTCATTTAACAACCGTCTTGCTTAGCAATAACAATTTTGCACTCCATAAAATGGTCCTTTATACAGAACTACCCGTATAAAAAGCATTCTTTAGAAGCTTAATTTGAATGATCAGATGTTCTGTATATATATTTCTAAAAAGTGATCCAACTAAGACCATTCTTGAGATTCATTGTGTTATATAACCTAGTACAGTATATCATTCTTCCCAGCAATCCTACACAAATTTGAAATTAATCTACAGTTCAAAAAAACAGAACTAAGAACTGGCTCAAGACATTTGGCTGTTTGAGGCCAGTCAGGTAATTACACTGCTACATATCTATTTCACCATAATGTGGAACCAACGCCAATTAATTTATTTTAAGACTTGAAACAGAAGATCCCATAAACATTTCCATTCATACCTTACAATATAATTAAGTGACATATTAAACAAACATTTTCTCCTCATTTTTCAAAACATTCAAAAATTGCTGCCACAAGTGGCTGCTCCTTCTTTAATAGAAGCATAAAATAAATTTTATTTTCATGGTAACTTTCTAAAGTAATGGAGAAATTGTCTTTGCTGAAAGTACTACCCAATGCAGCCAGAAACAAATAATATTAAACATAGAAAAAGAAACCTTAAAATATATTTTTAAGAGTTATCTAAGTGAATAGCTGTTCCTTTGACAAAATTGACAAAACATGTGCAATTATACCTCTGTATACCACATTGTGTATACGTCAAGACATTTTTTGTTGTTATTAATTTCTGGCACTTGTTTTTATATCTACATATCATACTGACATAAACAAATTTCTTTCCACAAAAAATATAGTCCATTTCTCTGTGTCAGAGAAACCTGAGCCCTGAAAATTTCCAAAATATTGTAAAAACCTAGTGAAACAAACAATACTTGTTTTCCAACTGCAAATAGAGTTTTCAGATCTGAAATTTAGATGAATTTATAATAGTATCTTATCATTAATTGTCGAACAAGAAAACTGCTGGTATAAAATATTTCATTTATGGTCATAATTTTTTGAAATATGATAAAGTAAAAAAGGAGCAGAGAATTGTAAGCTATATAAAATATGTTTACAGTACTATAGTTTTAGACGAAATATGTACCTTGAAATCAATTAAATCCTAGCATTCCAGCATCTGCTGTTGGAGTATAAACTACACTGAAAAAAATGGGAGGCATCTCCTGGATAAATAGCATTATGCTTCTTAGGAAAGGGCCTTTGTGAGGTCTCTCAAATACCCCCAGGCTACAGCTGGCATAATTCATCCCCCAACTGTTTATTTCAAGAAAATTAATCTATTTAGATCAAAAATTCAGAAAAATCCCTTTCCTATCTCCAGCCATAGCTGGTATGACCCAGTAAACTTGGTAAGTACAGATGAATTTCCCCAGTCCTGGTTTACCAACAAATCATGTTTTGCTACCTTTGATTTTTGGGCTTTATTAATAATTTGCTGTTTTCATAAAAACTGATAAGTAAAATTTAGATTTGCAGAGCAAAACAATATTTGTTTATATCCTATACAGATAGTACTTGACTTATAACAGTTTGTTTGGTGACCATTCAAAGTTACAGCGGCACTGAAAAAAGGGACTTATGACCATTTTTCACACTTAACAACTGTTGCAGCATTCCCTTGGTCATGTGATTTACATTCAGATGCTCGACAACTGGTTCATATTTATGATGGTTGCAGTATTCCGGGGTCATGTGATCATCTTTTTGTGACCTTCTGAAAGGCAAGGTCAATGGAGAATCCATGTTCATTTAACAACCATGTTACTAATTTAACAAATGCTGTGATTCACTTAACAAATATAACAAGAAAAGTTGTAAAATGGGGCAAAACTCTCCATCCTCTCGGGTAGGTAAATTGAGGACCCAAGATAGTTGGGGGCAAGAAGCTGACTTTGTAAAAATGCCGCTTAGTAATAAGCAGGCATATACAATGGAATGAAGGCTATTGCTGAGCGCATTGGGTTGTGCTCCAAAAATTGTAAGCTGCCCTGAGTCTTCGGAGAAGGGCGGCATATAAATGTAATTAAAAAAAAAACTCAATTAATTAATTTCTCACTTAACAACTGAGCAATGAATTCTGTGCTCAGTTGTGGTCATAAGTAGAGGACTACCTGTACTTATTACTCAAGGGTAAAGAAATAAGATAAATTACTATTCTCAATTCCAAAGCATAGTTTCTCAATTCTAAACTCCAAAGTACATTTTCAAAACTCATGAGTTAGCTTAGTAATGACATATGCTGAGAAAAATATTCTAAAAATACAACATATTTCTTCAATCTCTATTAAATTGGCTTGTATCTTGGACTACCATCTGTCAGAAATCATGTAGGGTCTCCTGCTTGGGCAGGGGTTTGGACTACATGACCTACAAGGTCCCTTCCAACTCTGATTATCTGTTAGCTGTTATCTCCATATCTGTCCCTAAGATATCTAAATTACTTAAATCTTCTAGTATATTCAAAATTTCATTCATGCATCTCTAATTAGGCATCCTATCTGCATTCTAGTTTCTTGACAAAGTATTAGTTGTCATTAATAACACATTCTTTACAATAGCAAATCAACAGTGTTGATGTTATAGGCATAAGAAATAACCTTGAGGAACAGGAGAATGAGCCGCAACCAAGAAAAGAGATAAAAGAAATCTGACTAAGGGGCAGAAATGTAATTTGCGAATGCCTCAGATATTATTATCCCTAGTTTTATAAAGATAAAGGGAGGGAGGGAGGAGGAAAGTGCATTCAGACTTGCAAGATTCTGTTCCTATGACCTTATAATAAATGTAGCATCAGCTAGCCTGTTTTTGGTTTCCAAATTTGGTCCACCCTGGAGGGCTGTCAGTTGACTTTCTATTGTCCCTCTCTAGATTTTTATGATAGCACTGAAAAGAGAGCTGCAGCTAGTTATCTATTATGAAATATGCATGCTGGAGAACATATTAGCTAAGTCTTTACAGTATATATTATCTTGTGAGAAATCCCAGAGAACTAATAAAACATCATCTGATCAGAACTGGAAAAAGTTATGTCTATCATCAAAAATGAAAATTCTGGAGACACAATATTTCTGTTTTACCAAAAAAAAATAAAAAATATTCCATAACATTCTGGCTAGCCAAATAGCTAAATCATGGACAGGATGACCTGACTATTAAGTTGATATGTAACTAGTTCAAAAATCATAATCATCAGTGATTCCTCACCAATTAACAAGTGGGATAATATTAATCTAATAATAATGTATTACATTTGTAAGGTTACTGAATCAAAACAGATTCAATGTGAGATAACCACATTAATCACACAGGAACACACAAATACCAACATGTTGGGGAAATACACAAAAAAAAATCTAAATACCGATCATCAATTAAGTGGGTCCTTCTGCAAGAGTCAATCCGACCTTCTTCAACATTTTATTAATGACTTGAATTGAAGGAATTAATTTTCTAACACAAGTATTTTTTACAAAATTAAAATGACATTCAATAAAATTCATATTAATATCACTTTATTGTAATTTATTCAGAGAATGAGAAGTAAAGTAAGATGCTGAATGTCTATGGAGATTTCAATCATCCAAATTATGGTTATCCCATGGTTATACTTTTTCAAAAGGCTACTAGACTTTTTTGAGTTTTTTCTTGAAAACGTTTCACTTCTCATCCAAGAAGCTTCTTCAGTTCAACTTCTTCAGAACTTAAGAAGTTTCTTAGATAAGCAGCAAAACATTTTCAAGAAAAAAACCAAGAAAGTTCAGTTGTCCTTTGAAAAAGCATCCTTGAGATTAAGATGATGAATAAAGGTCATAAAGGTCATGAATATGAGTGAATGCCAGTTTTCCCAAAACTAATTCTGATTAGCCAGTTTAGCCTAAAATCAGTGGTGGGATTCGAATTTTTTTTACTACCGGTTATGTGGGTGTGGCTTGGTGGGTGTAGTGTGGCTTGGTGGGCGTGACAGGGGAAGGATACTGCAAAATCCCATTCCCTCCCCACCCCACTAACCTGCTTTCCAGCTCTGTTCTCCTGTGCAGGGCAACAAAAGAAGACCCAGCCGATCAGCTGGGACTCGGGAGGCAGAGAATAGATGGGGGTGGGGCCAGTCAGAGATGGTATTTGCTGGTTCTCCAAACTACTCACAATTTATGCTACCGGTTCTCCAGAACCGGTCAGAACCTGCTGAATACCATCTCTGCCTAAAATTCTGCTTATAACAATTGTAGGATATTAGTTGGTTCTATTTATAACAAGTAGAATTTTCCTTCTTTTCATTTTATGAAAAAATTATTTCCAATGTCCAAAGGAAAAAAAATAAAAGAAAATACTTTACAAAATAGAACAGACTTTCTAAACTAAAAAACACATCTTGGAAGAAGGTCTTTAAAGGTCATTTTTGTATTATTGCCAAGAAAACTATATTCAGCAGTTCTATACAAATGAGGGCTGCAACTGTCCTTTCTAAAAGGGCAATTTTATTCATTTAATTTGTTGCATCTGTGTGAGTAGAACTGCATAGAACCAAATCAGTGGGAGTTTGCATGCAGATTTGGCAATTTTTACAATAGAAACCTATTTTGTACTAATTTTTCTGCTCAAAAAACCCTATGGTTTGCTCAGAAGTATTTATTAGAATATAAAATAATAGGGTTAGACGGGACCTTGGAAGTCTTTCAGTCCAACCCACTGACCATGGCAGGAGATCCTATACCATTCTGGACAAATGAATTTCCAGTCTCTTCTTGAAAATCTCCAGTGGTAGCACGTCCTCAAATTCCAGAGGCAAGCCATTCCACTGATAAATTGTTCATTATTTATTTATTAAACTTATATGCTACCTGACTCTAGATGACTTTCCATTAGTTTAAATGTAATATAAATAGAGATCTTAAATTTAAAAGTCAGTTAAAATAAAATTGACCTAGATTAGGGCTGTCAGACTCATGGCCCGTAGGCCAGATGCATCATGCACTGATCATGCCCATGCCCAGTTTAGCGAAGAGGGAAAAAGTCACAAATGATCATGTGATGACTCCCAACGACACAAGTTCGACACCCCTGACCTAGATGGAGAGAAAAGAAGCAAACTAGGGAGAAGGTGGGATGTTATATTTAGACATCTCTATTGGGACCCCAGGCCAGTTGACATAACCATGTTCAAGCCTTCTTGGAAGGTAATAGGGTGGGTGTGGATCTCACCTCAGGAGGCATGACATTCCAGAGGGCAGGAGCTATGGCAGAAAAGGCTCTTCTTCTGGACATCACCATCTGAAATTCATTCACTAATAGGGTCCACAACATGACCCCTCTGCTGGAGGGGAACGGGCTAGTCTCATTATAGCAAGCCAGTTCCTCAGATAGGTTGCTCACAGGTACCTTAAATTGGACCTGGAAGCAAACTGGCAACCAATACAGGTTGTAGAACAGTAGTGTAACATGGGCCATCCTAGGGGCTTCAGGAACTGCCTATACAACTATGTTTTGCATCAACAGAAGCTTCTGGATACTCTTCAAGAGTAGCTCCAAATAAAGTACACTGCAGTAGTCCAAATGTGAGATGACCATGGCTTGAGTGAGTGCATGGACTCCCAATCCAGGAATGGGTGCAGCTGTGCCACAAAGTTGCACAAAAGTTCTCCTAGCCACAACTGCCACCTGTTTATTGAACAGGACTCATGAATCCAGATAAATCTCAAAATTGCGCACCAAATCTATCTAGGATAGTGCAACTCCATCCAGAACTGAATGTGTTAAAGTCCTGGAACCCCAAGTTCCACACACCCAATGCCATTCGGTCTCACCAGGATTCAACTGATGTCTGTTGTGCCCCATGCAGGCATTCTGAGAGGGCAGCAGCAGCAACACTTGGGTCACCTAGGATGGAGCTGTAAACTTCAGTATCATCAGCATACTGATGGAACCTCATCCCAGGATGGTGAATGATCTCACCCAGTGGCTTCATGTGGATGATAAAAAGGAGTGGAGGGGATATCAAGCCCTGCGCACATCACAAAGGAGTGGCTAAGGACTGGAACTCTCACTTCCTGTCAACACTAATTGGGACCAAGAAAGGACTCAAGCTAGCACAAGACTATGCAATCCAATACATAGCCAATACATAGCTCACAATCCATAGCCAGACCAAAAGGGTTCCCTGGTTAATGGTATCAAAGGCTGCTGAGAAGTCAACGTGAACAAGGATGGATCCATTATTCCATGCTACTCTCACTAGATATCATCAATTGCAAACAATGCTGTTTCGGTCCCATAACCAGGCCTGAAACCTGACAAGAACAGATCTAGATAATCCCTTTCATCCAGGACCCTCTTAAGCTATCTACCATCTTCCCTAAAATGGTAGGTGGGAGGCTGGATGGAAATTGTCCAGACAGATGGGATCAAGAGATAATTTTTGAGGAGGGGCAAACCATGGCAGCTTTAAAAGGTCCCAGAAACATCCTCTCTGTAGCAAAGAATTTGTTACTGCCTGAACCTGCCTGGCTGCCACCATCCTTGACTTTCACCTAACTGACATGTGGTTGCATTGACAGCATCAAAGACCCTGTCCATTTCATCAGGTTCAACAGGAATGGTTAAATGGTTCCAAGATAAACAGATAAGATCTTTCCAGACATCTCAAAAGATTCTGACAATGGATGGGTTCCAGCTGGCAATGAATCCAATCAAATGTTTAAATTCCTCTGAATGGCCCTAAAGATGATCACCTGAGCCCTGCTGTCCCAGGAGGGACTGGGTGATCCTGAACAGGGCCACTGGGCAGCACTTTGCAGGCATAATAAGAGTGGAGTAATCATGGTATTTCACTGCTCTTACTGCCATGAAGTAGGGCTTAACTGCATCTCTTAAATCATGTCCAGTCAGATTCATCCCTTGTTTTCCTCTAGCAGCACTCTAGATGTCTCTTAGTACTTTTCAGAACTCATAATTCCTCCATGATATATCCAATTCTATTCTTTCATTTTCACATAAAAGTCAGCAGAATTGCAATTTTAGGATTAAACCAGTAGTATTATTTTATATGCAATCCTTACCTCATGCATTAGTAAAGAACAACATCCTTCATGTTAATTCAATGGAATCATTAAATTTGATTAACATATGCCTGCAAAATTTGACTAATTTAAATCAATTGATTTAATTTATTAAATTAAATATCCACTTTTTTTCAAATGTGCTCCTAAACAGATTAGATATCCAATTGCCTACATAAGAAGCAAATTCAAATTTAGCAAACAAATACAGTGTAAACAATGTGTCCTACAGGTTGGAATAATTATTCAGTCCATAAATGTCAGATCAGTAATGATTCATTCTATATATGTTTCATCAATGTATGAACTTCATATATATTCCATCATGGACTTTATAATGACCGAATGTCTGGCCGTGCCACAGGGTATAGTAGAACTTGAAATCTCTGATAATCTCTGACTGACATCTGGCCAATGGAGGTTGGGATGGAATGAAGAATATGTTGTGATGTCAGGATGTAAGTATGAAAGGTTCAGGATTTATGACATTATATTTTCCTTTTTTCATCATCATAGTACATAGCCGTCATCTATGATAGAGTCTTTGCTCAAAGTGATAGAGGTGGAATTAGCTTCATTCACTGCAAAGAGTGAATTATTATTACTTTATATTTTATGTACAAAATGTGCATATCTAAAAAATGCACATTTTGTTTCTGCTTATGTTTATGTGACTTATGAGTTAAGGCACTTTCATAATGTCTGAGGGTTAAGCTCTATAAGAGATATGCATGTGAGTATGCACACAGCAGAACATTGAAGCTTGTAACTTTCATGCATATGTAATGTAATTAGTCAATCAGTCAATGCTCAAATGTTTAATCATCCAAGATGTTCTACATAGCCAACTACAAAACTGGAATCCATACTATCTACTTTTCATTTTGATAATATTAATTTAATGTAGAAGAGTTCAATAATTTTAATGAGACCAGAACCTTATTCAACAAAAAAAAAGCATTTTGTGAAAGTCCACTGGCCATCTTAAAAGGAGGCTAAAACTGTCAACCCCAAAACCAAGAATGACACGTGCCAATTCTTCCAAGCTGAGATTTTTATTGTTTCACACCTATAGACAAAATTTTGCCAAACTGAGAAGACTCTACTATCCGCATCTACAATATGTAAACTATTAGGGAGGGCCTCTCTTCACCAGGGGTGGTACTCTACTGGTTTGGTCCGGTTCGGCTGAATCGGTAGCTCCAAGGATCATCTGTGAGGGAACCATTTCGTTCCGACAATCAGCTGCTGGCCCCGCCTACCCCGGCTCTATTCTGACCTTTATGTCCTGGTTTTCAAGCTCAGCTGCTTCGCACGGCACAGCAGATTGCTGTGCCTCAGGGAGAGTGTAGGATTGCAGGAGAAGGTCAGTAGCAAACCCTCTGCGTGCACATGAAGTGCGTGCTCACCGAACCAATTGTTGCACGAGTTGAATCACACCCCTGCTCTTCACCCTCTTTCTCTCCCACTTAATAACTGGGCTAAGTAGACTCTTACTCCTCTGGAATGCACACCCTCCCTCCTGGGGATCCATTTCTTCAATATTTTCCATCACAAAAACCACAGTCTTCTAGTTATCAACTCTCCCGCTGGCAGAAGTACTATTACCCCCTGAAAAGGCTCTCTGAAGACTGACAGTAACGCAAAGTAACCCACTTGGTGAAAACATATTGGAGGGTGTAATCTCAAAAGCAAAACCCCACCATATTATCAATGCTAGTAGTCATACTTCATAAAATAATTGCACATTTCATGACAAGAAATGTAGTCATTTTAAGCGAACACTGAACATATAATATCAGCTACAAATCATTTGTATCAATATTTCTAAGATTATAATGAATATAAGGAAAATATTTATTGCCACATGATGAACAGTCAAATAGCACACTAATTTACTAAGAGTATATCAGTCTTTTAAAAATCAAATTAGATGAATAAGCAAGACATAGCATAATGTTGTTTGACTAAGGTTTATTCAGGATGAGGTTTTGTGTTCCAACAGTAAGGATAATACTATCAGCCAATCATTCTATACAGAATTCAACAAAAACTATCTGTAGGGTTGTACAGAGCTTTGGATTGAGTTACAAAATGGTGTTGCAGAATGTATGAGGCACAAATGTAGCTGCAGTCTGCAACTCCTTCAAGAAAGTATGTCTTTTCCTAGAATTACGAGGCATAGGACAAGTTATAGGCTTCCTGGGGAAATGTAGCTCTTCCAACAAGCTAAGGAATTGAATTCCTCTGCATTTATCTTATTGAATATCGAAGTAAATCCATATGTATCAGAACACCTCACATTTTTGTGCCACATAGTAATCATCTGCTCACATCCGTAATAGTATGTTCCAATATATTACATAGAGGACTGAATCTTGAAGCCCCCAGTGTTGAATTACAAAAAAGAAGGCTCTAAGATATTTTTACACACAAGAGTAAAGAATGGAAAATAGGATTTTAACATTAAAACTTCAGGTATTTATTTCATCATCATTTATGGGCTACTAAACTCATGGCCTATTACTGCACTTCACCACAAAATTTGATATTTAATACTTTTAAAATGGACATTTGCTTAACATTCCTGGTAATTTCTAAACTTGGTAAACTAGTTCCTATTCACATACAATCACAATGAATTTGGCACAATTATTATTTTGAAAATTATCCAGAATCATTTAGCTCTAGCTATATACATTCTCATGAGAGTAAATACTACTGCTATAGACTGTCTTGTCTTTCATACTTTTTGCAGAGAGCACATATGAGTGCAAAGAAGGAAAGTAAGGTTTCTGTCAGACAACAAAACCATAGGGCTCTCTTAAAATCTTTGACCTTTGTAAGGGCTTTTCTAGTAACTTAGGTAAGAGAAAAGTTAGGAGCAGAAAATAATTCTTATAGTCTAATTTACTTCCCAGTATAAACATGCATATCAGCATTGCATTCTTAATTAAATATGCTATCCATGAAATAATTACTAGCCTCTTACTGCCTCATCAAGTCAGACAACCACATATTTTGCTGTTTTTCAAAACAAAATTCCCTTGCCTTGGAATGATAATCTTGTTCCAGCCTCGAATCTGATCCTGCTACATGTTTGTATTTGTTCATTTTCATTTGACGATTTCTCTCTTCAATATCCAGAGTACCTATCAAATTGAAAATAAAACATGAATGTGTAATTCCAAACCACTTTCAGCATTCTTAATCAAGATGGAGAACGTTTAAGAATTATTCCAAATATAACAAAAATTAAATCTATGATTTTGTTTGTGATAAGTAAGACAACTTCATTGGCAAACATCAAAAGACCACTATGAATGTAACTGTTTTAATTTCAACAATGTAAGTTATAATATTTTAATTTAAGGTTAAGATTGCACATAAATTATCAAATGGGGGAGGGGGATCAATGTTTTTTTCCAAAAACAACACACTGAAAACTGACAAGTTTGAAATGAGTAACATATAATATCTACTATTTATCTATATCCTTTTAAAGATCATATAGCAACAACGTAGGCCTGGCTACAGCTTAACTGTAACATGAACAGGTATTTCTATTATTTTAAACGCATTGGATTCTATTATTCGTGCATTGAATCAACAATGGTCTACTAGACATGGTGATAATTCTGATAGCATGACTCTCGGAGGTATTCAGAGCTCGACAGAACTAGATGGTATCTGAAGAATCTCCCAAATTGTCTTGTTAAGATATTATATTCCTCAGATTTTTTTAGATCATCAAATCTCACAAATTTTCCCAGTTCTTATGTGAGCTAGTATGAGTTCTGAAGGGTAACAGCTGAAATGCTGGATTCTTTTTGAGTTTTTTTTTTATAATATGAACTTTTATTTTTAATTTTTTTGTGCTCAGTATCTGAAAGGTTTGCCAGTTCCTGATTTGGAACATGCTAATATATCATGAATTATACATGTACCATTTGCAAATCTTGAAAAACAGATTGACTTTAATTTTCAAGGACTACTTCTTTAAAGAGGAAACCTCTAAGCAGAAAATTTCTTTCCTCCCCCCCTTCGGCTAATGATATTTGGGATCAAATGTCAAACAAAAACAGGCGTAAGATAACATTTTGAAGGAAATGCTATCAACAGATGCCAACAAAATGGCTACATTAGCCATATCGTAAAATGAGCTAGTTCTGGTCTAGATTAAAGGAACAACACTATATAGCACAGTATTAGCTATAACTTCTACTGGTAGCATGGAGCAATAAAACCACAACAGGCTTTGTGAACACTATGAACAACATCAAAAGTGAAATCTGTGAGAAGCAAGAGAGAACAAACAGATGAGGGCATTTTTCAAAATGGACTCCTTTTTTCTAAACCATTAAACAAATGTAGGAAATGCTGAACTACACCCAGTATTCAGTAATTGTAATTAAGAGAACTGCACATGAAATTTGCATATCAATTGTTATGTATGCAGGTTTGAAGTCATTGGTTTAGTTTGAACTGTTCTTGTAAAATGTTAGAAATGATTGGTTTAAAAAGTGCGGGAAAACCCTGCACTCTGATTGGCTGTCAACTGCAGCTGCTGGCTATAAGGAGCAGCCGCAGCCCAGCCAAAGTGGGTCCGTTCTGAGCTGAAAGTCACAATAAGCTTAAGAGCTGAAGCACTCTGTGTCTGCCTCTTCATGCAAACTTAACACTGGCAATGAGGATGGGATATTCCCTGAAGAGAAGGCAACGCGGAACAGAAGAAGAGCAAGATGGCTGCACTGAATACCCCCCAGCCCCATTCGATCCAACGGCAGAAGACTGGGAGTCGTATGCAGATCGTTTCCAAATGTATCTGGAAGGAAATGATCTAGCCGACATTTCCGAGAAGCGGAAGAGGGCGGTCTTTCTTACGTACTGCGGTCCGGCAGTTTTCAAGATGGCGAAGGCATTGGCGGGAGCTGCAGACGTGAAGGTAATGGACTGGCCTGACTTAGAAAAGCTGTTAAGAGCCCATTACGTGGCACAAGTATCATGCCTCATTAAGAGACATGAGTTCTACCGTCGTGTCAAGGGGAAAACGAAAACATAAATGACTTCGTGGCAAGTTTAAGAGACATTGGGGGTGCATGTGAATTTAACAGTTTAGAAGAGGCCATGCGTGATCGATTCGTTCTGGGCCTTAAAGACAAGGTATTACAGAGCAAGTTATTAATGAAACCTAAGATCACGCTAAAAGAAGCCATAGAAGAAGCCTCTTCAGCAGAAGCTACCAAGTCCTCAGCAGCAGCCATGAGGAAGATGAACAGGGCCACAAACCATTCTGATGGGGAAAAGTCTACTAAAAACCATTGTGATGACCTCGATTCTGAATCAGATTGCAGTGAGGTGGAAGAGGGAATTTACAGACTCAGAATGGAGCTGAAAAAGAAAGACCTGGATAGGAAAAGGCAAGATTTCTACTGCAGAGGTTGTGGGGGAAGCCACCCCCGCACGGAATGTAAGTTTTTAGACACCATTTGCCTCTGTTGTGAAAAAAGAGGATACCTAGCAAGAGTCTGCAAATTATCCAGAACTCCACCCAACAGAAGGAAATTTCCTGCAAACAAAGGCAAAGAATTCAAGCCCAACAATCTCAGTGAGAAAATGGGGCGCAGCACAGAAGCAAAGGGGAAGAATGAAATTCATCAGACAGTAACTATTGGTCATTCATCTTCTATCAATAACAGAAAAGTGCATGTCAAGGTACTTATTGAAGGAAGGCCTTGCCAAATGGAAGTGGACTCAGGCCATATCTGTCTATGGTGTCATGGGACACTATTCACAGACTACTCCCAAACATTCAGAAGAATCATTTCAAGAAGCAAGCGCTGACTCTTAAAGACTACCAAGGAACAAGATTCCAGTAGTTGGAACAAGAGAATTCAACGTGAAGTTCAAAGGCCACACCAAACTCCTGCCCCTGACCATCGTGGACAAGAATCGCCCAAGCTTGCTGGGACTTGAGTGGTTCAACCCGCTGGGCATCGAGGTGACTGGCATCAATCACATGAGCAACACTGAATGGGAGGAGGCCTTGAAGTCTGAGTTTCCAGAGGTCTTCAGCGACTGATTAGGCAAGTACTTGGGGACCCCTATCACTTTCAATCTAGATCCCAAGGTGCAAATAATCCGTTTAAAACCCAGAAGGGTTCCTTTTGCCTTAAAGGAAAAAATTGATGCACAATTAGATAAACTAATAGCTCAAGGGGTTTTAGAGCCCACTGACCACTCCAGGTGGGAGACACCCATAGTCACACCAGTCAAGGCTGATGGGTCTGTGAGAATCTGCGGAGATTACAAGGGGACATTGAACCATGCGCTACAACAGAGCGCATATCCAGTTCCAGTGGTGCATCATTTATTACATTCTCTTGGCGGGGCACAGTCTTTGCCAAATTGGATCTGGCCCAGGCATATCAACAGTTAACAGTTGATGATGCCACTGCAGAGGCCCAAACCATTGTGACTCACAGAGGTGCTTTCAAATGCAAAAGGTTGCAATTTGGAGTAAGTGTGGCACCAGGCATCTTCCAAAGCCTTATGGAAAGAATGCTCCAAGGACTGCCAGGGGTAGTGCCTTATTTTGATGATGTGTTAATCTCTGCTGAAAATGACACTCAGTTACACGAGAGACTCAGAGAAGTCCTAACCAGATTCAAGGAAGCGGGGTTAAAAGTCAAAGAAGAAAAATGCACACTTAGAACTGACAAGGTAGAGTTCTTGGGCTATATGATTGACAAACATGGTATCCACCCCACAGAAGCCAAGGTTCAGGTAGTCAAAGAAGCCCCCAGGCCTAAATGCAAAACAGACTTGCAAGCTTTCCTGGGACTCATTAACTTCTATCACATGTTTCTACCTCAGAAGGCAACCATTGCAGAACCACTACACAGATTACTAGACAAAAAGTCTGCATGGGTCTGGGGCAGGAAAGAACAAGTTGCCTTTAACACTATTAAGAGACAACTCACTTCTGATTCTGTACTGATACAGTTCTCTGAGAATTTGCCTGTTGTACTGACTTGTGATGCATCCCCTTTTGGAGTGGGGGTGTTGAGCCACATGCTTCCCAGTGGGAGGGAAGCTCCTATTGCATTTTACTCTCGCACCTTGACTAAAGCAGAGAGAAATTACAGCCAACTGGACAAGGAAGCCTTGGCAATTGTTGCAGCTGTCAAGAAATTCCATTAGTATCTATATGGGAGAACATTTACTATTGTCACAGATCACAAACCTCTGTTAGGCATTGTGGCAGGGGACAAACCAACACCCATGATCCTGTCACCAAGAATGCTGAGATGGACTGAACTTCTTGCTGCTTATTCATACAAACTTATCCACAAGCCTGGCAAGGACATTGGACATGCTGATGCACTGAGTCGTTGCCCACTGCCTTGCCACAAGGAGGACTTTGAACCTGAAACACACACCTTTTTCCTAGAAACTGTTGCCCAGCTTCCAGTGCATGCTGCTGAAATTGCCAGAGAGACTGCCAAAGACACTTTATTGGCTCCTGTTATAGGCTGGATTAAGAAAGGTTGGCCTCTTCAAGATCTACCTCACCTGGCTCAACCTTTTAAGTCCAGGCAAACTGAATTATCTGTATTAAGAGGATGTATTTTGTGGGGTAACAGGGTGGTTATTCCTGCAAAACTGCAAAAAGAGGTTTTGGAAATGTTACATGAGGGTCATCCAGATATTGTCAGAATGAAGGGATTGACCAGGAGTTATGTATGGTGGCCAGGTATTGACAAAATGGTTGAAAACTGGGTTGCATCTTGTCCCAACTGTCAGGTAGTCAGGCCTGCCCCACCTCTCGCCCCCACATAGGAATGGGAATGTCCTAGGGGCCCGTGGTCCAGGATTCACATTGATTTTGCTGGCCCTACCAGAGGGCACACCTTTCTTATTATAGTAGATGCATATTCCAAATGGCTAGAGGTAATCCCCATGGTATCCACCACAACTGATGCTGTCATCAAACAGCTCAAAACTTTTGTAACCCACGGGTTACCTGATGTTCTTGTCTCTGACAATGGCCCTCAATTTACGTCCAACCTTTTTGAATCATATCTAGCACAGCAGGGTATCAGACATGCCCTGACAGCCCCTTCGGCTAATGGCCGGGCTGAATGCATGGTACGCTTTACCAAGAAAAAACTTCAGCAATTGGGTCCTGGGGACATCACTGAGAAAGTTGAAAAACTACTCAGTGTCCAGCATATCACTCCTAACCCATCAACTAACTTATCCCCAGCAGAGTTATTGATGGGTAGGAAACTCAGGTCTCCCCTTGACCGCCTTCATCCCACTTACACACCCAATGCACCACTAGATTCCACTAGCAAAATTCGCACATTCACTGTGGGTGATTCTGTTTATGCTAAGAACCGTATGGGTGAACCATTATGGATTCCTGCTGAGATAACCCAAATCACAGGCCCTCGTTCTTACAGGGTACAAACAGAGGATGGAGTCCTCTGGAGCAGGCACATTGATCAGCTTAGATCCAGATTACCTCAGGAACATCGCAATTGCTCCTCTCTGGTTCCCATACCTAGTACCTCATCTAGGGGGGAAGAGGAGGATCATGAGGATAATCAGCAAGCAAGACTCAACCCCATGTGTAATGAGCCAACACAACAGGAACCATCCCAAAACCTGTCACAATGCCAAAATCCATTCTTACAAGTGGAAGACTGTACATCACTACCTGACTTAGGTGCTGACATTGGGTTGGAGATGGATTGGGAGGAGAGACCAGGTTGTAGCAACCAAACAGGTTCTACTATTACTAGAAGTCCAAGTATGAAAATGTCAGCAGACACATTTCCCCTCTCACTGGGTGAGAACCTTAAAGCATCTGAACCACGAAGGTCTCAACGTACACGTAAGAGCCCCACCTATTTAAAAGAATACATTAGATAGATGGGGTTTGAGTATGGACTGAACCTAGTGGGGAGGGGTGCTATGTATGCAGGTTTGAAGTCATTGGTTTAGTTTGAACTGTTCTTGTAAAATATTAGAAATGATTGGTTTAAAAAGTGCAGGAAAACCCTGCACTCTGATTGGCTGTCAACTGCGACTGCTGGCTATAAGGAGCAGCCGCAGCCCAGCCAAAGTGGGTCCGTTCTGAGCTGAAAATCACAATAAACTTAAGAGCTGAAGCACTCCGTGTCTGCCTCTTCATGCAAACTTAACACCAATCACAACTGAGCTCAGCACAATATTTAAATAAATACATGTGCATAAATTAATAAACAGGACAACAGAATGAGGTCAAGTTTTCAGATGTAACATTAAGTTTTAGAGGTGAATTATATGATTGTAAGATATAAACTGAATAGTATTTTTTCTGAGACTAGAATAAACATTGGAAAACTTCTTTCGTGATATTATACACAGATAGTTAAAACAGTGACATTATGGTTTTTAGAGATCACAAATAATTTACCCAGTTCTTGTTCTAGTTGAATTATTACACTGGCTGCCTTTCTCTTTCTCTTTTCTACTTGTACAATGCACTTTTTCAAGGTATATTATAGTCTAAACTTGATCATATCAGATTTGTAAAAAGGCATTAGAATATTGGCAGTTTCTATCCTTCCTTTAATAAACCCCCATATTTTCCTGTTTTAAGGAAATTTAATGAAGCCATTACTTCATTAAACTTCATCAGTTAAATGGTAGATGAGCTTTCTTGTGTATCACCACTAATTCAAACTCACCAGTGCTTATAGAACAATTATTTTAGAAGGGTAACTGTATCAAAACCAATGACAGCATTTAATGTCACCTTGAGTACTAATTTATTTATTATCACATAAACTTGTAAGGATCACAGTGCATCAAGTGATAACTTCCTTAAATCTTTAGAGATGAATTACTATTGTTTTATAGAAATTAAGTTGATTCCCCCTCCCATGCCCCTTGGTGCATATCTTTAGGAACTTACAGTGTTTTAAATCCACTCCTATAATCTACGGAAATTATTTTGGCAGAATTTGTTATATCTTTGTTTTAATTACTTTAAATAATTGGCATCATGAGCAAATGGGGATGCTATCTATAACTCCATATACAATATTGTTAAAATCTGTAGTATTTAAATGCTGTAAATATAAACAAAACAGAATGAAAATAAACAAATAAATCATGTGACCTTAAATGCTTCATTTATGTTTTGTGTCACTATGTTTCACTGCTATAAGGATCCCAGTTACACTGTATGGGAACTTACTAGAGTATTTTCCTTTATCTTATCTTATCTTATCTTATTCTATTTTATTTTATCTATATTCCGCCTTTATTATTATTACAAATAACTCAAGCCAGAGAACATATCCAAAATACCTATCTCCTCCTATTTTCCCACAATAACCCTGTGAGGTGGGTTGGGCTGAGACAGTGACTGGTTCAAGCTCAACCAGTTGGTTGTCATGGCTAAGGTGGGACCTAATTCAAAAGTGTTCTCAATGGTAAGTTAAGCAAATAACTAATTTGTAACAAAGCATTGCTTTGAGTCAGAATGTCCTGAATACTGGCTTATTAGGAACTGGCTAAATGAACACTGAGAAAGACAGTCCTTTGGAAGACTTAACAAGTGAAAAGAATAGATTATTGGTTAAATACAACGGCCTAGACAGCAGCGACATTGCAGTAATTAGTTGGGTAGCAAACAAATGTATTAGCAAACCAATCAACCCAGAGTTTTCATGACAGGCACAAATGTCCAGGCTCAAATTATCCTACTTTGGACACACCGTGTGAATGCTAGCTCTCTATCGAAGGCTCTAATGCTGAAAAGGGTAGCAGGAAAGAGAATAGTACAACCAGCATGCAGGGTGGATGCAGATGTGATGAATGCATAGTTGGAAGGTTAGGACAGATCATCATGGACAAAATCTACCTATGTAGTT
>CM019150.1:196956177-197128677 GCA_009733165.1 Naja naja | reverse complement strand
CCAGATTCACACTGGGCCTAAAGTTACAGAAAATTTTTATATACATGGTTTAAACAGCCTGGTTGAAAATTAGTAAAGGTAAAATAAAGGTTTGTCTCAGATCAGTTGCAATCCATAAATCCAAAGTATGCATGCCACCAACTCTATTTCAATTACAAAGACAGATTCTTTGTTCAAAAGGTAAACCAAGGAATGTTTCTTAAGGACCTGTGATGGGAGTGCTTTGATTGTTTAATATGTGATCTCCAGCTGTGCTGCTTAATGCCAAGTCAACTTGTACCCCATCCACAATTTGACTGTAGATAAGAGCCAACTTGACTTGCATTATCAAAACTTGGTTTGACACCCCTCTCTGCAATAGGCTTTCTGGATTTCAAATGTGGCATAAGCCACGACACCAGGGTACGAGTGAAGGTGTGATGGGTGTTATTTGTGAAATTCTTGTGGCTTCCAGGGGCCTTGCCACAGGCATCATCAGATATGAAACCCTCTTTATGATGCTGAGCCACAGGGATCAGTAGGGATGGCTGTTGATTTATCTTCTTCCTGCAGTGTAACTGCATTCCTACCTGAGTTCCTGGACCTGGTGATGGAGCTGGCAGTTCTTTCCTGGCCTCATACTTCTGGGGGATTGCAATCTGCCATTTCTGGGCCCACGGCCTAAGGCAGCACAGGAGTTCATGGACACTATGGCAATTGTGGGGTTGGTTCAACTTATTCATGACCTGATACACTGCATCTGGTGTTTATTTATTTATTTATTTATTATTTGAACTTATATGCCACCCCATCTCCGAAGACTACAACTAAAACAAGGAACAATAAATACATTAAAAAACAATTAGATTAAATTATAAGTCCAAACGTTTATAAAATAAATTAAAAATAATTAAAAATAACCCTCCCCAAAGGGTCACAGCCGGGTTGGTCAAATAACCAGGTCTTCAACTGCAAGGTGCGGAGGTCAGGGGCCAGGCGGAGCTCCAAAGGCAGTTGATTCCAGAGGTCAGGTTTACCTTGGTATAGTGGTGTTACAATCTATTTTGAGGGGCAGTTAATCTCAGTATCCTGCCAGGGACAACACCACTCCCTGTTGGTTCTAGAGTTCTTAGCAGCCACCCCTCAATGCAGGGAGATGGAGTCTATTACAACAGCCTGCCACAGTGCCGTTTCAGAGGAAAGAAGCTTTTTCTTGAAATTATGGCAGACAATTCAGCATAAGCCTTTCATGTCCCTTGGAATTAGAAGGCAGCAGGGATACTGAGCTAAATTGTGCCTGTGTGGATTCTCTGTGTATAGAGATCTCACTGAACATCTTGGTTTACTGAGAAGGTCCGCATAGAAACACAAGACACATAAAGTGATAGGAGTAGGACAGAGCATGAAGCCAACCAAGCACAGATAACAACTTATACTAGGACTATTTGTGGGTGAAGCATAATAAGCATATAAGGTGGTGAAGCATAATTATTTCTCCATCCTTACTGTATCAGGACTTAGCAGCAGTTTTAGGTAATCAGGCCCCTTCTAGATAAAGACCGAGCACCTTCAGGGCTGCTATAAGGAATATTTTCAGTACCTGACAGATAAAGTTTCTTGAGTTTGCTCTGAGTTGGATACTGGCTGGGCAGAAATGACCGAGGCATGTCTGAGCCTTTTCATCTGGCAGGAATTCAAACCAGTTGATCTCAAGGAAATCAAGAGAATATTTGTAGCTATGAGCTCAGCCATCAGTGTTCTAGACTCTCCCCTACTGGGAGGTGGCATATGGCTGGTTAATAGGGGGTGATACTGTCTGTCTTGAAGGAGGAAATGCTGCACCCTCTTTTCAGGAGGCCATCCTTGGACCCAATGGTTAGATAAATTTTATCCAGGCTCCAATCTCCCTTTCTGGAGGAAGGTTGTTAAAAGGGTGGTAGGCATGCAGCTAGAGAAGGCCCTGGATGGAGCAAATTATCTGAACCCTTTTCAGTTTGGTTCAGGCCAGGGTATAGCACTGAGATGGCACTGGTTGTGCTTGCTGATGACCTTTGGTGAGCCTGGGATACAGTGATACAGCTGTTCTGGATCTCCTAGATCTTTTGGTGGTTTTCAAAGCCATTGATTATGTTACCTTCTGGAGGCTGGGAGTGGTAGGCACCATTTTGTGTTTCTCAGTGGCTGGTTTTAGTCAGTGTTAAGAGTTGCAGTATGGGTTGGGCTCAGGTCTCTCCCTCTCCTTTTTAACATCTACGTGAAACAGTTGGTTGATGTCATCTTGTGGAATAGGTACAGTGTCATCACTGTACTGATGATACCAACTATACATCTCTAACCCTGACTTGACAAGTGATGCTGTTGCAGTGCTACTTGAGTGCCTGGAGGCTGTAAGAGTGTGGAGGGAATAAACTGATAACTGCTGAATCCTGGCAATACAAAGTGACTTTGGGTTATTCACCCTTCTCTCCACAGTCTGGTGACTTCTCGTGTTTGCACGCAAACTATATAATAGTGAGTTGGGGTGCAATTTGGGGTCCTCTTGGAGTTATGTCTCCTGTTTGATGAGGTGACAGCCATGGTTGGGGAAGGGTTGTACCCAGGGGTGGGATTCAATTTTTTAATAACCGGTTCTGTGAGCATGGTTTAGTTGGTGGGTGTGGCTTGGTTGTGTGACTGGCTAGGTGTGGTCACTCACATTGAGGCACACATCTCCTCACCTGGCCTCTCATGACTGTGGGGATGCTGCAACAGTCGTAAGTGTGAAAAACGGTCATAAGTCACTTTTTTCAGTGCCATTGTAACTTTGAATGGTCACTCCACACAAGCAAAGTACCAGCAAAGGAGGGGAAAAAAACTCCAGAGACATTCCTGAGACAGGAAGTCTAGTCCTGCCAAGAATGTAATAAGAGTTAATGGAGAGGCAGTTTCTGTAAGCAACACCAGAATGTATCCTTCCTGCCCCTCTTACAGGATTAGGCCAGTAATTTTTTCTAACAACCAGTTCTCCAAACTGCTTAGAATGTTAACAACCAGTTCTAGAGAATAGGTGCGAACCTGTAGAATCCCACCTCTGGTTGCACCATAATTGCACCCTTTCCTGGATCAGGCAGCCTTGCTCACGGTCACTCATGCCTTAGTCATCCTCCAGTTAGATTATTGCAATGTACTTTACATGAGGCTGCCTGTGAAAACCACTCAGAAATTACAACCGGACCACAATACAGCTGCACACAGTGGTGCCCATTGCTTTGACATGTTACACCTTTATTGGGCAAGCTACACTAGGTGCTATTTATTCTCTTTGAAGCCCTATATGACACAGGGCCTGGTTATTTGCATGACTGGTAGACAAAGTGCCTGAAGAACTATGGAAGGAAAATAAAGGGCAAAGGAGAAAGAGAAAGATATACCCAGCTGAATGCATATTTCCAGAGAATAGCAAGGAGAGATAACAACACCATCTTAAATAAACAATACAAAGAAAAACAGGAAAATAGAATGGGAAAGATTAGATATTTCTTCAAGAAAATTGGAGATATTAAGGGAATGTTTCATGCAAAGATAGGCACGATAAAGGAAAAAAATGGTAGAGATCTACCAGAAGAAGATATTAAGAAGAGGTGGCAAGAATACTCAGAACAACTGTACAAGAAAGGTCTTAATGTCCCTTATAACAATGATGCTAATTGCTGTTTTGAGCTAGAAATCCTGGAATGCAAAGCCGTGGACCTTAGACAGCATTGTCAACAACAAAGATGATGCTGTTAAAGTATTGCACTCAATATGCCAGAAAATTTTAAAAACTCAACAGGATTGCAAAAGGACAGTTTACGTTCCAATCCCAAAGAAGGGGAATGTCAAAGAATGTTCAAGTTACTATACAATTGTGCTAATTTCAAATGCTAGCAAGGTCATATTCAAAGTCCTACAAGCTGGGCTTCAGCAATATGTGAATTGAAAACTATCAGTAATATAAACTGGCTTTCAAAGAGGCTGAGGAACTAGAGATTAAATTGCCATCATTCACTGGATTATGGAGAAAGCAAGGGAGTTCCAGAAAAATATTTACTTCTGCTTCATTGACTATGCTAAAGTATTTGATTGTGTAGGTTACAACAAACTGCAGCAAGTTCTTAAAGAGATTAGAATAGCACCTGTCTCCTAAGAAACCTGTGTGCGAGTCAAGACATAACAATTAGAACCAGACATGGAACAATTGATTGGTTCAAAATAGGAAAACGAGTACAAGAAGGCTGCATATTTTCAGTCTCATTAGTTAACTTATATGCAGATTAGATGATATGAAATGCCAGGCTGTATGAATCATAAGCCAGAATTAAGGTTGCTGGGAGAAATATCAACAACCATAGATATGCAAACAATACCACTCTAATGGCAGAAAGTGAAGAGGAACTAAAAAGAGGAGAGTGCAAAAGTTGGCTTGAAACATTTTTAAAAAATAAGATCATGGCATCCATCAGTTCCTGGCAAATAGAAAGAGAAGAAATGGAAGCAGTGGCAGATTTTATTTTCTTGGGCTCCGAGATCACTGCAGACGGCAACCACAGCCATGAAATTAAAAGATGCTTGTTCCTTGGGACGAAAGCTATGGCAATCCTAGAGAGCATATTAAAAAGCAGAGATATGATCTTGCCCATAAAGGTCTGCATAGTCAAAACTATGGCTTTCCCAATAATAATTTAAGGCTGGACCATAAAGGAAGGCTGAGCACCAAATAATTAATACTTTCAAATTGTGGTATTGGAGAAGACTCATATCCTCCAGTCTTGCCTCTCTGTCAATACAAAAGTAATTCAAAAGAGGAGAACTGACTTAATTTCATTAACCCTTCATTTAATATTGGGAGATATAACATTTTCCATGAGTCATAATTTTTTTGCCACACTCCGAACACAATCTATCTGATGTTTTTCATGAGGTGAAATATTTTATTGATATCCATTACTTTCTTGGAGCTGTCCTGAGTTGTCTGAAAGATGGGTAGCTATATAAATTAGATAGGTAGGTAGGTAGGTAGGTAGGTAGATAGATAGATAGATAGATAGATAGATAGATAGAGAGATAGATAATATTTTAATCAAATACTGACATATGTAGCCTTTAACTTTTTGAAGAATCTGGTTCACCATAACAATAATATCCAACATGGAATCAGTCAGCAATGCCAAACCACTGCATAGCATATATACTATATACTAAGGTTCTGTCAAATTTATTACACCTCCAGTTAAAACCCAATTTTATCTAATGGTACACCGAGAGGTCCAACAGATACCCACAATTAGGATGGGCAACTCAGTCATTAAATGAAGCAGTCATTAAGTGAAAAATCATGAATGTGACTGTGCTTACAATCTTACTTCACTTTTCTTTGTTTTATACTACCATGAAGATTTTAAATATGACCACTGGTCACAAAGTCATCTTTCATCATAACAGCGAATGATTGTTCTTCCTTAGCAAGTACTCTTTGTATTGCAAATTGAGTGAATGTGACCCAAATGTATTTATTAAATCTTAATTTTTGGATAATAATAAATTGTTTAGTTTCCATAAAAGTCTTTAATAACTTTTAAAATGGGAGGTGTAATTGAGATTGCAAGGACATAAGGCACAAACAATGTAGACACTAAAATCATAGAATAACAAGAGTTGGAAGGGACCTTGGAGGTCATCTAGTTTTAAATGTATTTATTGACATTTAGCCTTTCTAGGTCAATTATATTCCTTTTGTGGAATTGCAGATGTCTTAAATGTATTGTTACTTAATAGTTCATTAGAGATAGTAATTCCAATCTGAATCCACATTCCACCTGCCCCAAAAACCCCAGATTTTACCAGTCATTTTCAAATAATGCTAAAAGTAACCAAATTCCTATTCTAATTAGTACCCAGTACTTATCAAGATTGCAAGAATACTAAATAACAACTCTCAAACTGAACCCGCATTGATATGCATGTAATATTATTTCCATCAGAATATGTGATCCAGGTTAACAAATAAGCACAATATTTGTTTAAAATCTCCATAATCTTAAGTGAAATATAACTCTTAACAAAGAGTTAAGAAATTCTGGCTCTCTGTTCCTTCCAGAAAAAAATTAGCCATTAGCTTATCAATCTGATGAAATATTTAAATGGAACCAACATAGGAACGCTCCCAAAATGTCTTGAAGTGTGATTTTTTTTTACAGCATTAATTCTTCCTTGCAGGGTCCCTTCATTTCCTCTGAGGTTCAATCTATCTTTTGCCAGGAATCTTGCATCTTATTCTTAATGAATCCAAAGCACCATTCTTGCTGACATCGTATGTGTAGTCACTAGATACTTCCTGTATTATTCTTTCTCCTTCTGGGCCATATTGTTGACAAAAAACAATTAGTAAAGAAAACATTCCAGAGCTTCCAGATTCTTAGAGACTCATAGTCCCTTGAATTGTCTTCAAATTTATATTTCTTAGTAAGAGTTTCCAATCATTATTACTTCATTTTCTTCACGGCAAAAGGAGAAATCTTTCCCTCTGCAGAACTTGTAAGTCTTCTTCCCTAATCTGTGAAGCTGGTTTTCATCAGGAATTTAAAAGTTCATAAATGATGCCCTGGAATCTATTCTGCAGCTCTTTTTGATAATGAATTTTGATAAGTTTTGCCTTTATGACACATTTTCCCATTGCTCTGCTCCCTCCAGTTGAATTTTATGAGATGTTTTCAGAGGTCTTTTGGTAATTTTGATATTCTCCAAATGCTTCCTGAGTCCAGTTCAAGAATTCTTTGTCCTCCCTGATAAGCTGGAAGATGGACATTTTTATTTCTAGTTCTGCAACAGTATGTTCACAGCTTGATAAAGATTCAGGAAAGAGATGGGAAAACATTGACAGACACATACACAGTTTTCTAAAGAGATGAGAAAACATTGACAGACACATACACAGTTTTCTGGAAAATGAGTAAATCCATTAGCTCAGAATAACGGTAGAAAGAAACAAAAAAGTCTCCATCTGAGAGGTGAAAGATAAAGCATATTATAATATGAAAGGAATCCAATGGTTTAAATTTCTATAATTTAATCTCCGTGTGTGCTCCTGCACAGCTTCAAGACCTTCTGAAAATAACACAAGAACTGGCATGGTTTGGGGCCGTTTTCAGAAGCTGAAGAACAGCATTCTTCAAAGCCACTTCAAGAATGAAGGTCTCCTGCCTTTGGTAGGCTGCAGGGGCCTGTCAACAAAATAGATCTCTCCCAGAAGGTAAGCAACAGATCATTTTAAAAAATGACTGGGGTGGGTGGGGGTGGGGGCAGGGATGTGAGACATGCCAGCAAAATCAAATTAGACATTTTTCTAATTTTTGACACACTGAGTCCAATGGGTTTGCCATCATTATTACTTACATTCAAAGAAAGAAGCACACGTTTGATTAAAAAATACTTTGTTATCAATCAACCTGGTCTTGATTATTGCTTTCATACCATATGTACTTTTTATACGTAGACAGCTAAAGTACTATAAATAGATCCTTTACATTGTTGTATTGGAAAGAAAATGTAATTAAACACTAAACAAAATTACAGAAATGTAACTGTCTTCCTGGGATTACAGTGTGATGTATGCCATCCTGGGTTGATAGATGTGCAAACCAATGCAGAGTCTTCAATAGTGATGGCTGACTATTATATTCCCAGGTAAAACAAGAAGTGCATTTTTTTTCTTAAAAATCTATAAAACCAGAAAGATCTTGTAGAAAAGACTGTAAGAACTGTGTATAACAGTCAGTACAAAATAGCACTGTAATTTTAAGGTAGAAATAAAATATAACTTTGTAATAAATTTATTTATGAAATTAAAGTATTATAAAATGTATAAAACTGGATAAAACTGAAAATTACCTAACAATTATTTATCCAGACAATTTATATCTATTCACAGAAACTCTGGGCAAGTTAAATTATTGGATTCACATTGCAAATTATCATCAAATAGAAAATAAACTCCATAGAGAATTACCAAAATGACATTAGATTATTGTCAATAAGCTAATTTATTGTAGCCTAGTAAATGGTTAGAAACTGAACAAAAATTAACACCAATTCACACTGAAGTATAAAGATGTGAATGTTAATAACAGTCATTTTGGCAGTAAATGTATACTGAAATTATAGAAGTTATAATATAGGAGCGTTTTGGAGTTACTGAATGCTTCCTGAGAAAATTTACTATATACATAAGATGTCCCTTGGCCAATGTCGTGGGTGACAGAAAGTTTCAGCATTTGCAATGCTTGTGCAATCAGCATTCCACCTGTTTTTAGCAAGCAGAATTGTCACCAATATTTCTATAGCTTAAATGTCTAGTTTTTCTTCTTCTCCACATCCAAGTTACTATTTAAGGAACTAATGATCACTTACAATGACTCTACTTTTCTACTTTTTAAATAAAAATATAAGAAATAATTATGGTTCTTCAAAACTTTAACCATTCAGTCATTCACATCAGGTTCTAGTTCAGGGGTGTCAAACTCGACTTCATTGAGGGCCACATCAGGGTTGTGTTTGACCTTGGGGGGCTGGGGTGGGTGTGGCCAGGGTGGGCATGGTCAGCTCAACGTCACTTGGGTCGGGGCTATGTGGTGGCCTGAGCGCTCTGCCAGCAAAAATGGAGCTTGTGAGGGCTGTGTGCGAACTCCATTTTCACTGGCAGAGGCACTGCGGGCCGGTCCTTTGCTGTTTTCAGGGCAGCACTGCAGGCCAGTTCTAAGCACCCTGCGGGCCAGATCCAGCCCCTGGGCCTTGAGTTTGACACCCCTGTTCTAGTTGCTTACATACAGTACCTATCAACCACTCTGTTGCCTATCAGGGAAGACTAGAAAAGTGAGTTGTGAGCAAAAAATAAATAAAAATCAAATCTCTTAAAAGAATTAAAAAGAAAAAGTGAATCACCCATTCAGGAATTTGCACATTGTCTTGTCTGCCTACAGTAGTATATGTACATTTATATCCCCAACCAATATGCCATGACCATTTTAATTCGTTTATCTATAAATATGTTAAGCAACCATCAAACAAACTTCTCTTATTCCCTGCTCAGTGTTAACATCCGCTACGCATTCTATTTATTCCCAAACTTCAAAATTCTGACAAACACTTCCCCAACACGTTTAATAAATGAATCCCTCTGCAATTTATCTTTCCCTTTGATTTATGGATTAATAATAACATTCTTCCAATACACAGTAATGGTTTTAGGAAAGTTAAAGAAATCCAGAAGCAAACCACTGCTGAATTTTAGCTTTTCCCCAGCTAAACAATTCATACAACAATTTATAACTTATAATATTCCTTTCAATGACAATCATCGACATATCATTATCATCATTCCCATGCAAATCCCTAAAATATTCCTGCCAGATTTCTCTCACTTCAGCTTCAGACCAATAATTTTATCACTTTTACTTTTAAATTTATTCATTATGCAAAAGGCTTCCCAGTTATCTCTTTTCAACCACTTCAAAAATATTTTTATTTCAACTTTTCTGTACCTCTTTTTACCTTAGCAATTCCTTGCTCTTTGAACTACATTTTATGCAATTACCTTTTCCACCTATACACTTTATATAGTATCTTTTATCATTTTTATCAACTATTTTATATGCATTTTTCTTCAACTACAGCCTCTTCACTCTATACTTTCACTATCATTGCAATGCTTGCAATTAGAATAACTTCAGATACTTCTGTGTCATTTCATAACATTCTTTCAAACTGTTTCCATAGCCTCTTTTCTTCATAGTCACTCTCCGTTCAGTCTGTTAAAAAATTTATTAATCTTTTTTTTCATATAATACTTGTAATTCTTTTCTCATCATTGTTCTACTTTAGCTTCCTTCACTAGTTTCCTTTTTTCCATATCCATTCTAAGATGTATTCTTGATGCTATGAAAAAATAGTCTGCTCTTCTTTCATAGTCTTTCATCTCTTCTGTAATTTTCAGTAATTCTAGGTTTCATCATGAGCAATCAAGTCAATTGTGCTTTTGAATTTCTTGTCCATGTGTACACAGAGCAAACTTAAGTAACCCAACTCCAATTCTTTATCCCAACCTATGGTTCCATGTGCAGAAACTACGCCCATTTATTTTGTGCTACCCCTATACATTCTGCTGAACTAAGAATTATGGAGTGTTCTATTGAAAATTCAACTCCTTCAGAACCATTTCCTCCAATTTGATAATATAGATTTGGACTTCCCAATCTTCCATTGTACTCTGACAATATTTACAAAAAAATCTATGGTAATGTCAAGAAGAAATATTGTGAGCTAATTATGAATTTTATTGCTTTGTCTTTTTGATTATTAGGAAAACAATGTTCTATTTTCACGCTCTGGAGAAAAAGCCAGTTTTACCTTGAATAAATAATACTGGCATTTTAATATGAACTGATGTAATCTGAACTAATATAAGAACCAAAGCACAAATATCCTTTGGCTTTTGAACTTCTGGAAATATTGTACTGCAAATTTCAGATCAAATAGAAAATAAATATGTATATAACATTGAAATTTATACATTAGGGAAAATATGTACATGACATAGACTGAAGAAAAATGTTTCCACAATGTATTTGCATATAAATTCCATATGAATTTTCATGCAGTTTTAATGAGGAAAATGTGAATGAAACAGAACAGAAATCTTTGAAAAAGGCAAGCATTGTAGAAATTGAAACAAAGATTTGTCTATATCTTCTTCTAGCAATATTGGACAGAGGATTGCCTTTCTTATCAAGTGAATAATGCTGCAAATGTAATTGCAGAACATTTTACCTTAAGTGCATATCACTCTCTAATTAGTCAAAAGTTTGGAGTATAACATGTTCTAATTTTACTTGATTTAATATTTTAAGATAAAGCTAAATAAATGAAACAAAGTCTAACTTAGGAATTTTTAACTCTGAACTTATGGTTTTTAGGGAAACACTCTGCAAATGTTCACATGGCATGACTAATCCATATAGCTAGGCCCCAGTTAACAGATTCACTTCCATGTACTATATACCAATTCATCATTGGCAACCCACCCAACCATTATGTTAGACTTGCCAGCTATTGCAAAAGAAACATATTTAGTTTGTTTATCACAGGAAACCTACAATGAAACTGTGATATCATAGATAAAATAAATCCTGAATAGTATGGATGTTGCATCACATAAAACCTAATCCCTTCCAATCTTTTTACATTATGTAAGATACAGCTTAAAAAGATAAGGTCTCACTTGATGTTAATTTATTGGCAACAATATGGAAAAGCATTAGTATTAACTTCTGGATTTTGTTTTATTCGCAGTTTACTCTATAGTCCTAAAATTTCCTTTTGGTTTCACATCCATCTATTCATTAGGTCTGACTCTGCTTAACTTTTTGCAATCATCTAAGATCAGGAGTGTTCTACCATCTGCTATAACCTGGACAGAGTTTCTCGCATTCATAAGACTTCTCTAGGACTAAATTTATTTATCTTAATAGGGAAAATGTGGCATAAATAATTTAAAAGTCAGTTATCAACATAAATGGTTTATGTTGCTAATTTCATTCTCCTCGTGTCCTAGTTAGATTCTATTATAGCCAAGTCCATCCATGTTAACAGTATATAGATTTATACTAACAATGTTGGGGAAAAACTTGTATCTAGCATGACAGACCATAAAAGGAGGTTTTTTTTCTTGCATTAATGTGGGGGGGAAGTATCTTTCCAATACATATGGGAGGGAGATTCTGGGAAGAGGACAGTTTGAGGGATGCTGGATTTCTGCATGGAATTGGAAGGAAAAAATGCAGTCTGTCATACAAGTAACATTGCTATCACTAATTTAGAATATGTTTGGGACAGTGTTTAGTGGATCTACTTTTTGAAAATGTAGTATTGACCCAGAGGTATTTTTTTAAATACTTCTAAAAAAAATTTGCAAAGCAATGTCCCTATCCTACCCTTCGGCAATTGTATATAAATAATGTAAACATTTATATTGTCAACGACATGAAGCAAAACGCTTATTATCCTATAGTTTTACTGACATTATTTCCTCTTTTAGTTACATTTGAAAAGACAAATGTAAGGTAAATTTGAAAAGATAAGTTTAATTTAATTTATATCCTGTTTTAATTATTTTTACAAATAACTCAAAGTGGAGAACATATTCAATCCACCTTACTCCTCCTATTTTCCCTGACAACCCTGTGAGAGTTGGGCTGAATGTGACTGGCCCAAAGTCTTACATACACACATATGCAATCAAACATTATATCTGAATTGTACCTTTTAAATTCTCTATTACTGTAATGCAGCAATAAATCCACAATAATAATGCTAATCTTTTAAATACCCAGAAATTTTAATCCATGGAAGGCTATTAATATACATTTGTAGGATGAAGTATAATGTTTTGATATTATACTGAAGCATACAAATTTTTATGTTATACAGTACATTAAAGCATACAAATTTGAGAGGGGGATTGGTGACTATTTCTATTGGTCACCAATCCACCCAAAATTTATATGCTTTAATGCACTATTGACAAAATTAGGGAGGGAGGGAGAGAAGAAAGTGTACAGGTGTAACTATCAATGAAAGATGAAACATGAGAGATGAATTGACAAAGATCAGCAGACAAATTAAAAACAAAATAGAACAGTAGAAGAGACAGACCTGGGTTTCTTCTCCGTGATGAGTCCACTTCTTCTGTTACCACATCGTGCAATGGACAGACAGAGACACAAAGAAGATGGACGTGAGTGGATGTACTCAGAAGGTAAAAACTGACACTGAGGGAAAGGGCCACAATTGTTTGAGAAAGAAACCTGTAGTGCATAGTCAGTCAATGGGAAAAAGAAAAGACAGCAAATACTAAAAGGAGTAATTTATCCATTTGAACAAGAAAGGATCAGAAAAGGATCAGAAAAATAAATTAGTTATCTTTTTTTAAAAAAAATGTTTCATCTATCTTTCTATTCTATTTTCTATGTTTTCCTATGCCTAGAAAAAACAAGAAGCATTTTCTAGAAAAATTAGTTTTGCTCAAGGATATTCAGTTCAAACATTTTGAGATAAGTTTAAAGAGGAAACCCAATATGCTGCTGTATTAATCACTCTAATTTTTAAAATAAGTTTTGGTGTAAGACAAACAAACATAATTCTTTCTAGATGGCCCACTATAATGAACATTTGTAAATAAATGTGTAAGTGAGATTGCAACATAAGGTATATTAAAAGTGACTGGTTTGACCTGAGTTGGTCAATAATGAACTCATGGCATCCAACTGAATACTTCTTTCACAATATTATAGTACCTCACTCAAGTATTTTATATCTCATTTAATGATCAAATAATTAACAGAAGCAAATTTAAGCAGAGTAACCATCAGAAACATTACATTAAAAATGATCCTTCAAGTCTGTGTACTTAAAAAGCAATATTGTTTCTCTGGGAACATTTTCAGTTTCTTTTATAGGAGTCTACAAACCTCTTAGCATAACTCATCAGCTTTGAAACAATTCTAATTCACAACTTTCCTATCTAGACTATCGCTTCCTGAAGTAACTGAATATCCAATGGGAACAGTGAAGTTTCACTGGTGGAGTAGATTTTTTTGTTAAAGGAAAGTAAATTCTGGCACCAGGAATCTGGGTTATAGGAAACACTATAATACTGCAAAATACAAGAAACATCTTCCCTTAGTCTAGGGATAGAGTAACCTAGAATAAATTACATATAAATATGAATTGATGCTATGTGTTACAATTGATCATTAAATGCAAACTGCTACTTTACAATTGTACTGTGGTCTCTGCTGTTTAAAGTATTAAGATATTAAAGTAAAATAAGTGTTTTTATTTTATTTCACCTTATGCACTTTATGGATTGTATCCATTTTAGAGAGCCTCAGCATATTGGGTAATATATAAGTAATTGATAAATAAAAATAGGTAAGTAAGAAAGTAAGCATGTCCAATATGTCATCCAAGGAAACATGATGTTCAAGATGCAAGCTTGCACTTATAAAAGTCTTAATATATTGGGAGCCATTTGAAGTTCAACCTAGGACAAAGCATCCTTTCTAATAAACCCCACTGGGTTCAGTGGGATTACTGCCAGTACTACAAGGTAATGTCTTTTTCATTCAGTATTATTAAAATGTACAACTTTTAAAGATACAGCCATCATTTCAATTATGACAATAACTTATTTTTACCAAAATTTAAACTTAATAAAGCTTTAGTAAAATACTATTCATAAAAATCAACTGGCTTCTCATTTATTTATTTAGTTAGTTTATAAGTCACTTGACTGCAAGCAACTGAAGTTAACATATACAAATTTAAAAACAAGTCATAAAAATTATACTGAAAGAAACCACAAGTCCTTCCATGGAAAAAAAATTCTGAGCATCAAAGTCACTAATGAACAGAATGTTATATATATATATATTCTTACAGATACTATAGATCAGCCCTTTGTAGATATTCAGACTGACGATAAAGAAAACATAGAGAAAGAATCTACTCCCATCTTTAAAATCATCCTCAGTCACTGAAACTTTGCAAGAGGATATTAACCACAAAAATATCAAAATCCATTTTTACATTAGAAGATAGCCCAGTGTAGATCTAGAAATAATCATCTCACAAAGGAGGAAAATATTTTAATGTATTGTTTCTTTTTAATCTTCTATCAAAACACATCAATAATGCATAGAAAAACATATCTGGAATAAAGAAATACAAAAATCATTTAGTGTTCCTTTAAAAGAAAAGCAACTCTATTGTGCTATAATAAACAGTTCCACCTACAACTTCCCATGCATTGTTTTAGACCAACGGTCTTGAAACTTGGAAAGTTTAAGACTTGTGGACTTCAACTCCCAGAATTCCTGAGCTAACATGACTGGAGGAAGAATTCTGGGAGTTGAAGTCTACAAGTCTTCAAGCTGTCGAGTTTGAAGACCCCTGTTTTAGACATTGTTATAGATACAGAGGAGGAAGAGAAGTGCCAGAGCTGAAAAAGAAAGCAAGAAATTGAGAGAAAATGCTTCTTCCCAATTAGACTACTTTCTGGAAAGAACAATTTCCTCTTCATCAATAAAATATAATTTGAAGGAAGAGAAAGAAAGTACTGTCTCTTCAAATTCATTAAAAAATTTAGGATCCACTTCCTTAGCAAGGAAAATAACTTACTGCTTCTATCAGTACCTCTCTTTGTATGTGCTTCTAGGATACTCAAAATTCAACTTTTAAGTACAACAATGGCAGTTTTCTAAGGATTTGAAGTTCTAATTTATTGTTTTTTTGCTTTGTTATTTTCCTTTCTTGTTAATCTTTTAGATGAATCTCATAATCTACTTAATTCTTTCATCTTCTCTTAATTATTCCTCCCCTTGCATTTAATTTTCCCATCCACCACTCTGACTGTCCTTTTCTATCTCTGTCAAATAACCTTACTGTATTCCCTTTTCCCAATGTGAAAATGTACCAGTCAATCCTTCCAAAATGGCTTTGATCATTCAGGAAACTTCCACACATTTGAATTCTGATTTTCAGGCGCACATGTTATGACAAAAGGAATGAGCTCAATATCTAATTTATGCCAAGCACTTTTTCTATTTGATCTGCATTCTAACACAAAAGTTCTGCTACTCTAAAAAAGAAACTGTGCCACATGAGTAATCTAAATCTACATACTAAAAAATAAACAAATGAACCACAAATTTAGAAAAAAATTACACACACACTGATTACAAAAGCATGAAATGCAACAATTTTATAGTATCATGCTTTCAGATGGTTTCCAAACCCTGACAAACCTGGCGGGGTATGATGTTTCTTTGTCAGAAATGATTTCTCATCAGTTACTGTATCATTCACCTTTTTCTGCTGGTCTTCCCATGTAACTTCTAGCGTAAATCAAAAGAAACCAGAGCTCGTCAGAAGGATTAAGCAATTTCTACAAGATACCTGTCATTATTTGATGCACTTTATTATTGAATAGTACATAATCACTGGCAGGATCAAATTTATGTTCTATTCTTTATTCATTGATTATATGGGATTTGCAAAGATTTAAGCACATTTAGCTTGGAATTGATTATTGTACACATACACTACATGAATAGACCATATGATATAAACAATACTATTTTTGAAAATCAGCCTTTCAAATTAATTGATTCTAACACTTTTACTCTGTGCTGATACATCTGTGATCAGAAGAAATTACAAGCTTAAATTTGACAGAAGAAAGTGAACAGAGAAAAGAATAGAAATTGGAGGCTAAGATAAAAACTAGACAATCCATACACTTCATTAACAGTTAAATCAGCTTAATTTAGCAAAAGTTTAATTTAAATTGTTTCCTACACCATGACCAAAGATTTTAAAATAGGTATAAAATATAAAAGATGGCACATATTATATAAAGTTGATGTACTGTCAGTTAATAATTTAAATAATTAAGAATTGTTTTACAATATAATAATAGCAATAGCACTTGGACTTATATACTGCTTCAGAGTGCCTTACAGCCAGCCCTCTCTTAGCAGCTTATAGAGTCAGCATATTGCCCCCAACAATCTGGGTCCTCATTTTACTAATCTCAGAAGGATGGAAGGCTGAGTCAACCTTGAGCGGGTGAGAATTATATCATGCTTCCAACATTTTAATGCTATTTTATGAGTATGCTAATACTTTTTTGATTTTGATTTTTAAAAATGACCAGAACACTTTGTTTTACAATAATATAAAAATATGTAGTCAACAAAACAGAAACTGTACCCATGTTTTGGATAATAATATTACAAATTAATGAAATGCAATAATCTATCAGTTTCCATGAGACTATGTTTGTATAATTTATTATATAATGATTTATATATATTTATAATATAGTAAATAATTATCAATAATCCATTTATTATACAATACATACTTCTCTTTCATAAAATCCCTTGAATATGCAGATCTTAAAAAAGGACACACAAATACACACTAATGTATAAAAAGGCTGTATTAAATATATGCTCATTAGCAAATGTTTTCTTTCATCTGTTATGAAACTCCTCCCATTTTGCTTCACTGATTATTCTGAATTCTAATATTTTGAAGGAACCTTTTTGTGAGCAATCCATAATTTTAGATACTTCTGTCATATTCTCTTTTATTCACATTGTTTTTCTGATGTTTCTCACTGAGTTGCTTCAGACCATTTTATTTTATTTTTATGCATCTTTACTAGGTACCTTTTTTGATATGCAGCGATCTAAAATCTCCACAGTATTCCAAATATTCATTAACCATTTATATAGAGTTTATTATACTGGCGTTTTATTATTTTCTTTCCAGATGATTTGCAACACAGAATTTTCTTTTTGTTCAGAAACCACACATTGTGACATTTTGCTATAAAATGTTTCAGCAGTAGCATACATTTCCAATTCTGCAAAACTAGTACCATTCAACATAGACTTTCTGAAATGTCAGGAAGAAGCAATTAACAATACATGCTTTGCTTCAAAATTCAGAATACCAGAACATTAATAAAATCTATGAATATGAAAATAGTATTATTAGCACTATTTCTTTACAAGTTTGACATTAAATGAGGGGCTTAGAAGGCAGTGTGACTGAAAATTGAACATTTACTTGGGGTCTCCCTATGAACCCTTTTTGTGCTCATAAATAATAGAATTAACAAGAAACAAAAGACCGAACTTGTAATAAAAGTTTGATAGTACCAAAGAGATCTGTTATATGGGAAAAAAAGAATTCTGTTGTATTTTCTTAGTAATAGCATAGCATTAGAATTTAGGCTATATACCACCCCCAGTGCTTTACAGCACTCTCTGGAAGATTTACAATGTAAACATTATTTGCATATTGTCCCCAACAATCTAGGTCCTCATTTTACCGACCTCGGAAGGATGGAAGGCTCAGTCAACCTTGAGACCTGTCAGGATCAAACTCCAGGCTATGGACAGAGCTCACCTGCAATACTGCAGTTTAACCACTGCACCACCAGGGTGTTATGTCCTTTAATGTTACTTTACATGGTTCATATGAATAATACTTCAACAGTAAACTGCATTCAGCAAGTGGCAATACTGATATTATTCTGGTACCATCCATATGCTTATATGGGAGGTAGGGTTTTATATTTCTAAGTTTATAAATTCGTTTTTGGGCTTGTAATCTATTTAATTTCTTTTTAATTATTTATTGTTACTGTTTTAGTTGTGAGCCGCCCCGAGTCTTCGGAGATGGGGCGGCATACAAGTTGCAAAAATAAATAAATAAATAAATAAATAAATAAATAAATATTAGGAATGAAAAACATCAGCATATCTATTAATCTGATTTCTAAAATTTTAGCAAATGTAACCCAGTTTATACTTTTTTATTTATTAGAGTTATATCTGTCTTTTCTAGAGGAGCTCAGGTTGATATGCATAGTATTCTCTCCCGTTTTTCAAATAAATATGCCCTGTAGATTGAACCAACAAGAATAACTGGCCCAAAGCCACCTAGTGACCTCTATAGATTAGATATTGGTTTTCTACAGGGCCAATCCAACACCTGAATTGCTAAACCATGCTGGCTCTGTTTTAGGATTTCGTGGGTTTACTGAAGTTATTGTGTTATTTCTTTCTTAAAATGCAATATATTGAATTATATGAGATACTACAGTACTAAACAAACACATCTAATATAGAAAAGTACAGTACCAATGAGTGATTGCTTATAGGTATCTCTAGAGCAATGTGCTCCAGGCTTAGAATTATAATCCTAATAGTAGTATAGCAATAGAACTACCCCTTTTACAAGTAACATATTGTTATCCTAGGTATTTAAAGATTTAACAAAGTAATTGTGGTGAACAGCTTTAAAAGGCCACACTTTTTCCCTTGCATTCACTAAAAAGCTAAACTTAAATTTACATAGAAATAACTTTTTCATTTAGCATACTTCTAAACTCTTCAGTTGGTATATTTTCCTAACTTTTCATGATTGATAAATAGTGTCCTGGCAAAGTACTGGGCATTAGCAAATCTGTGACTAAATTTTGAGAAAAGAAGAAACTTTGAGAATGACTTCATCAAGTAATAACTCTACTTAGGTAAACCCATATAGTAAGCACTAAGCCAGTGGTTCTCAAGCTGTGTCCAGGGCACAATGTCATCACTGGGGTTTGCAAAGACTTGAAGAAATGTTATTGTCAACTTTGAACTGAACCTGGCAGCAACCATTTTTCTGTTCCTCAGTTGCCACACAGAGGGGGAAGGGGAAGGAGGTTGGAATGCCTTACTAGACACAACAGAGTGTTTTCTCGTAAGAATCAAGGTCATCTCTACTGGCAATGGATAAGGTCAAAGAAGGAGTGCTGGAGAGCCCGCCAATTAAACCAATTAGCCAATGTGACCTGTCACATTTGAGGATGGGGTTATTTCCTATTTTAATTATACTGAATTCACGGGAAAGATTTAGAGTTGGTTTTTCTTTAGAGCTGTGCTGATATGATGTACTCAATAAAGATCTTTGAGGAGGATTCTAGTATCAGAGTTCTGATTTGCCTGGGTTCATTAGTTGGAGCCTTGACAGTTACAATTTAAACCTTAAGTCTTGGTGGCCACAAAAGGTATCTAAAGGGGGTCCATGGTGAAGAAAAGGTTGAGAACCACTGCACTAAGCAATAAAGAAACAGCAGCAAAAAATTTGGTGGCCCAGAAGATCTTCTGGTTTAACAAATTCCTTGGTGAAATAATCATATTTAGGTATTTTTATAAAGGTTTTTGTTTTAGATATTTTATGAAAAATATAGCTGATTATAATTCAACAGACAGATACCTATTATTTTTCTATAAATACACTGAATATAAAAAGAGCAAATCAAAAACCATTGATATCTATCTTGTATGTATGAATAGCTAATAAAGCTGCATTAAATTAAAAAAAAGTAATAAAGCTTAATAAAAACTGCAGATATAATAGATACTATCCTTGCAGCAAAATCTTCACATCTCCAAAAAGAATCCATTTATTCAGAATTCCAACAGAAAAGAGACCTTGTTATTCACAATCTCATTATTCACTGTTGCTAAATATAACCTACTTGTATTATCATGGTAAACAGTTTCACTATACTGTACTTGCAGGTTACAGCATGTGGTTCTGAAGTACCAGCCATTTTGCACGCAGATGGAAAAACTGCATCTGCGTCCAATCCATTTTTCTCAGCAATCTGCAGCATTTATGTATTCTTTATATCCAAGAGCAGGGATGCAAAGATTCTGGGGTGGCCCAGATCTAACAGCCTCATTTCTGCTTTTTCTTTATATTGGGACCGAGTGAGTGATTTTTTTTTCTTAGTGGCTGATTTTTTTTTGTGATTTGTTTTTTGGTCAGTTTTCAGGGCTCCAGAGCTATAGTCTAACTGCACATAACTGTACACTGAATGTAAGACCCCCAAATAACAATATCCACCTGTATACCATGCTCAGATAGACAAATTTATTATTCATCTTCAATATTCAACTCATTGATTTAACTTCATCCCTACATAACTGGTTTAACAAAGATGCCTCTTTTACAAAAAGAGAGAGTTTGCACAAATATTGGCTCTCAAGCCCAGTATATTTGTTCATGCTTCTCAGTGGACACTCTTAAATTCAGAGGAATATCAAGGACAGAGCAGCAAGAACGATTGACTGGGAGCAAGCAATGGGGAACTGCAGTATCTGGCAGCACAGCAGCAATTGAGGTGTTTTTAAAAATGATCTGCTCTGGATATTAAAAAATGCTAGGTACAACACTGCTTTGATTACAATCTTATTTGTACATAATCACCTAAGTTAGTGCCAACGGATAGCATAAAATTAGATTTCATACTGAAGTTTAGAAAAAAGTGTAAGTTGTCTTTTACAAATGAAGGCATTGTGCGTTTTCCACAATGTTCCCCTCAGTTGCCTTTTTGCTAACATGCTGTATTTTTTCATTATAAATAAGACCTGATTTTTTAAGATTGTGTGCATATATCATGATAGAAATGGACATACATGCTATAGCAGAACAAAGCTAAAAAGCTAATAGCATAACAACTAATACGTAAATATCTGGAGTATACTTTCTGCATATAAGTAGCAGCTAAAGTGAAATAAAATCATACTGGAAAAAAGAGAAAAACACTAAGCACACAAACAACCAATCTAATCTATTATCAAAATCTATTTAACCTACAATCAATCTGTTTTCAACAATATCCATTCCAATGTTTCTATAATACATATAAACATGGCATGGCATAAAGGTATGTTGGTGCTGCTCTCCATTATTGTACTGTATATAATCTGATTGTGAGTGCACCATAGATGTAATTTCTTAGTAGAAGTTTAACAAGGCAACTCATTCATGTATTTATTTACACAATCCACATTACATTATGTTTCAAGAAGAGAATATACATCCTCAAAGAGATAGCTATCAATCGGTGAAGCTTCATCAGATTAGATGTCTACAAATTCTAACTCACCAAATCAAAGACAGCATCTTTATAGTAGTTTGTTAAATGTATCACAAAATTCTAGTTTTCACTGGCTGTCCCTAACTGCAAAAACAAAGGGCTTTTCCATGCATGACCACAGAGTGCCAGCAATTTGATACATCACTATTTATAGCATTTTATTCCAAATACAAAAGAAAATTAAAATCGTTTTAACCAGAGATAAAATCAACTTAATTAACAGTTTAGACTTTTCTATGGTGTTCATTGGTATATCACAAACTATATCCAGTTTTTTTTTACATTTTCAAAAACATTTTTCAATTTTAACATCCAAAATAAGAAAATAAATTAGCTAATTAAGTTATCAATGAATTTCAGTAGTAATTTTAACAGAGTTGTTAATATTACTTTATGTATTTCTTGTTTATAATGCAACACAGACTATGCAAGAAATATGTCTTCATTAAAATAGGTTGCAGAAACACAAATATTAGAAGCAGATGAATTGTTCCTGCCAACCCCCTTAATTTCCCCAAATATCTCTCCAATGGGTTGGGAAACGTTTGTCATCAGCTTTCGTGTCATAGTAAGTATATGAATGCAATATATATTTTAGTTATTCCTTTAGTAAATCACCCTATCTGTCAGGGATCCACATATTTATAATTGTAAATCAATCATTATAGCACGGTTGAAAAACACCAACAAAAGCCATTCAAACTTCCATTAATAAACCATTCTAAAATGAAATAATATAAATAATTCTTATAGAACAGTCATTATTAAAAAGAAAAGTAATAAAAAATATGGCATCATGTATTAATTATTGGACAATCCCTAGAAATGCTCTAGGTTTATTTACTTCTGGCATGCTGTAACAGATGAGGCAAAACCCACTTCCAAAAGTAGCCTAATCCATAAGAAAGGAAAATGCCTTCTAGCCTCAACTCCTTTCAAATGGGTTATAATAAGCACTTGGCCTGAGATGAGCATGCTGAAAAGGCAAAATCTTGTAGAAGGCAGTCCTGCAAATTTCTAAGCAGCAACCTATATAGGGACTTACAGACCAAGGCCATAATTTTACATGCATTTAGAAACTTATTGACAAACAATGCAGAATCTGGTAGCAGAGGTGTGAAATATAGCTGTTGCGTAATGCCTGTTTGTAGTTTCCAAGTAGTTTTCAGTTTCAAATAGTCCACATTGCAGTACATCCATTCCTATTTTGTGATTACCTTGGTTCATGATTGTTTGCACGTATAATGGTAATAAAAAAAAATAATTTTCTAACCAATGCATTTACAACCAAATTTTGTGTACTTGTCAACAATGCATGCTAGAGTAAAAGAAATGCGGGTACAGCTGCACAGGATAACTTTATTTCAATGAAATGACAGTAATCAGCAATTGTTGCAGTATCTCTGTCTCTGTTTCTCTCTCAGTCTAGTCTTGATCTTACTTGATGACCTAATCATTCAAATGAAACTCAGTTGCTAAACATGGCAGTGGGTATAATCCAACTGCTTATTAATGAAGATGATTTACTGTTTTAAGATATTCATGCTGTGCTTAGGGCTGCAAATGGTACACCAGCTAAAACTGAGTAAATATCCTCCTGGCCATAGCCTCTGCCTTGCCCAACCAGGAGTAGTTATGAATTTATAAGCAGGCTACCAAGGACAGGCCTGCTTCCTCAAGGGTAGTGCTTGCCTTTTGAGGAACAAGAATTATCAATGAATCTACAGTAACTCCATTTTGCTTAGGTCCATTTTCAACCATTCAGACATCTACTGCTTTCAAGACAAGACTTGCCCAGCATCCCCAGTATAGCAGCTGGATATCAATAGCATACAAATGATACTAATCCCCAAACTGATGAATGATTTTTCCAGTAGTTTCTTTCACATGACATACAATGAATGTGGAAGGATCAGACCTTATGGTACTTAAAGTGAGAAACCCCCAACCTGACTTCTCCTATAACTGCAGATTGGAAGTGATATTTAAGCACTTATACTGAGTCTAAGCCACTGACTCTGTTTAGTGAAATGCTGCAAGGATTGATATGCTGCAAGAATCCTATTTAACATTTAAGCTGATAGGTCATCTGATGGGTTGGGTTAGGACATCTTCACTCTGGGCCATCCAGTGATGATGTGGACATCCTGTCTTTATCTGGAGGCTGTGAGGGCCTGGATGGGGAACAACAGGTTTCAACTCAAGTGGCTTTGGGTTTTAGGACCTCTGGATTCTGGAATCATTTCACTTCTTGTTCTGGATGGGGATTGCCCTACCCCAGATAGAACCTATGTGTAATTTGGGAGTAATCTTCCATTTGAAGCTCTTATTCAAAGAGCTGATGTCAGCAACAGCTAGGAGAGTTTTAGAACAGCTATATGTTGTGACTGATTGTTCCTTGACGGGCTCTGTTCAGTTGCTCATGTTGTGATCAATTTCCAGTTGGACTATTGCAATGGATGGGGCTGCCCTTTTAGAGCATTTAGAAGCTTCAGCTGGTGCAAAATGCAGCAGCAAAGGCAGTTGTGGATGCTTTTCATTTAGCACTTGTGACATCTCTTTTCTGTTTGCTTCCGGGTTCAATTCAAGTTGCAGATTGTGACCTCTAAAGTGCTACATGTCATGGGGTTGGGTTACTTGTGAATCATCTCACCCAAATTGCATCTACTTGTCCTGTGACATCTAGGAAGAGAGATATGCTCCAGATCTCATCTAAAAATGTCATCCGACTGATCCCCGAAGGAGAACTTTTTATATCATGGTGCCCAACCTCTGGAATGCCTTTCCTCTGGGGACTATACCTGCCCCGACCATGTTGGGTTTCCATAAGGCTCTTAAAACCTGGTTTTATTGCTGAACTTGGGGCCTGTAATATATGACTGAGACTGTATCCTGAATATGTTGCATACATTGCTGATTTTATTTTGGCTCTTACTCTACATTTATTATTTATTGTTGTGCTATGATGTTTTTATTTTGTTTTTATTCCATGTTAGCCATCTAGAGTAAAAGGTCTGAGAACTGAATAAATAAATTGAATAAATAAATAAGACTGCATCCTGACTGAAAGGGATTCTAATAATCTATACCTTTTAAGGAATTCTGTGTATTCAGGGAGCCCTAAACTTACAACCAATTATTTACTGACTGTTCGAGGTCACAACGTAAGTGACTTATGACCATTTTTCACACATACAACCATTGCAGCATCCCCATGGCCATGTGATCAAAATTTGGACACTTGGCAACTGGCATGTATTTATGATGGTTGCATGTCTTGGAGTTATGTGATCACCTTTTGCAACCCTTTGATAAGCAAAGTCAATGAGGAATCCAGATTAATTAAACAACTGTGTTACTAACTTAACAACTGCAGTGACTCACTTAAAAACTGTGGCAAGGAAAGATCATAAAATGAGGCAAAACTCATTTAATAACTGTGTTGCTTGGCAACAGAAATTTTGGGCTTAATTGTGGTTGTAAATCAAGAACTATCTATATTATGGTCATGATGCCATTATAACATTCTTATTTACAAAAGAACATACATACTTTAATTTTTTTATAAATTAAAAATCCAATTTTCTTATAATAGTTTATTTCTAATGAAAATGTTTATATTTTATATGATGTAACACTTAACAGTTGTAAACATCGTCAAACAAAAAAAGACAAAGTAAAATGCAAAGTGAGTTTAATGGTTCTCTGAAGTTATCTATCTCAGGGAATTGCATTATACCACTGTAATATATAAAACAAATGAAAAATCTCAAAAATGCATGGGAAATAATCCATAATTGGGAAATAATCCATAATTGGGAAATAATCCATAATCCTTTCTTGGGCGAGGGATGGGTTTTTAAGGGTTTTTAATGTTTTGTTTTTAGTATTTGAGCTTGTTTTAGTTTAATGGTTTTTTAAGTATTTATTGTTCTATGTTTTAGCTGTGAGCCGCCCCGAGTCTTCGGACATGGGGCGGCATACAAGTTCAAATATAAATAAATAAATGTTAGTAACTGGACAATCATTTGACAGGGAGAGTACAAGTTCTCCTGCCTTGAGCAGGGAGTTAAACTACAAGGCCCTTCCCAGCTCTATATTCTATGTTCTTTTGTGATATACACAATGGCTCTATGTGATTTTCAAGTAGTTTTTTAAAATGCCTTTACAGGCAGAGTCTATATTATGACCCTAACCCCAACCACTTTTTTTTAACTGAGAGATTAAAAGTTTATGTTGAGGGATAATCTTGTATTTAAAATATCTGGAAGCTCTTTTTTCAGTGATAAATTGTACTTCTTCTTACACTGTTAGTGCATAGGAATAGTGTTCTTCACTTAAAGAAGTTTTAAAAACATTCACTGAACTTAAAACTTTTTAAAAGTTTGGTTCACATCCAGAATCAGTTTAAGACTATTTAGCAGCCAGGTCCTCAATCCTTTTTCCATTTAGCTAGGAGCGTATTTTAAATAAAATATGAATAAAATTGATTTATCACTCTGTTACTCAACTATATCTGTGGTTCTGAGAAAGTGATTTAGGCTACAAATGTGATGTTATCTACCCAGCAGTTTATAATGTGGGTTATTTATTCATTTTTAACTAGGCAAAACAATCAGGTTTTGATATAACATTCTTTGGCTGTTCATAGTAGCACAAAATAATCATTTTTCTCCAACTTTCATATATAAACTCTATCCCAGAGATTTCTGAACAATTAATATATATTTTAGAATCTGCAGCTTAATTTATGTTGTCATCTATAACTGAGTCACACAGGTAGAGTATCAAAACCTGCCTCATAAATTTTACCCATGATATATACATACATTATTCATACATTATTTTCACTGTTAGAATATTTATATGGCTCCTATAGCACAACAATCCTGCATAGTCCAAACTCCTATGAATTGAATAAAATTAATAAGCATTTGCAATCCTCTAAAAGACAGCAGTAAGGCCATTTTAAAGATAAAATTCTAACCCACATTTTCAGAGCTCTGGAAATAAGACAAATTAAAATTCAAATGTTTTTAAAATATAAAACTAGTTTCTTTTTTTAACTTCTTATAATTTCTTTTAATTTAAAATGCTCACTTACTTCTCTCCAGGGTCCCTTTTGGTGGGAGTTGTGGCAACTGTCTACCCCTGCGTCCTGCCACGGAGTACTTGATGGACTTGTTTGGACTGACCCCGAATGAGCATGTGACCTACAGGACACATCAACAAAACCATCAATTGCAACATATATTTATTCTTATGTAGTTTGAGAACAAAGGAATGATTAATGGCTTTTGTGCATGTTGAACTTTAATTGAAATGATGACGGTTCAACCTTAAAGATTTTAAAAAGCGTAGTTACCAATAAGATGGGGAACAATATTGAAAAGATGGCACAGAATATGCTTTGTAACTGCATCTGTTAACCATATAAAGAAATATATGTAGAGGTATATGCATACTGAGACATACTGAAAGAAAGTAAAAAAAAAGTATATGTATAAATATGACCTTTTCCATTTTCAACTAACAAACATTTCAAATTCCAACTAATATTGAGATGATTTAGACAGCCATGAATTTGATGACAGGCGATAAAACAAAAGTATATTTCAATGAGTGAAATGAAATAATAACATCATTGTTACTGATTCTTATAATTCACTATAGAAAAGCAAAGAAGCCAGACAATAATCTGATTTGGACAAAATTAGATTAACCTTCTCCAATTTCATTCCATTATTTATATATATATATATTTAAAAACTAAATAAATCAATACTGTGTAATCATGAATAAAATACATCACAAAAACAAGACAAATGCAAAACATGCACACAGCAAATAAGAGAAAACAGTGATTAATATATCAAATTAGTACAAATTTAAGAAACTATTTTTAAAGTATCATTTGATGTTATGATTATTATTCCATAAGTGATGTCTGATGATCACATTTAATTACTTCTTCTGTAAGAGAAATACATGAGAAATTATGAAGGGTTTGAGAGTAAGAAATCACGCAGGATTCCTAATAAATGAGAAATCACAAACAAATGTAAGTAATTGTTATTAATTATTGTTAGTAAACAAATTACAATGGCAGCCACACCATTATATCCCAATGGAATATAAATAGTGTGTTGACGTTGGCAGGGTTAGTATCTACAACTACTGGTGATCAGCGAATGATGAAAGGAAATACTATTGAAGTTTTTGAAAAATAAAAAAAGTGAGCTGGTGGGGCAGGATTAATCCATCTGTTTCACCTCGATAATGCAGGTGAGGGAGGGGCAGATCTTCCAGTCATTAATGAAGGCATCGATCTCATGAGGTTTGACTCAGGACGCTCAGTGGATCGGGAGCGGGGGCTGGGCCGCTCTAGCACTGGACGCTGTTCTGTTGATCTGGATCTTTGATATGGTAGTCTAGGTTCCCAATTCCTGCAATGTTAGTCAAAAAGCAGCTCAATTGACTTTTATCTGCGGTTATGCATTATGCTGCAGCACATTGGATTTGGAGCTATCCAACATAAGCTAATTTTAATAACTTTTTAAAGTTTTTCTTCTTGCTAATATTTAGTGGGTATAAAGAGGTATATACTTCCTTAAAATGGTCATGTGAAGAAAATTATTTAGACAGTTTAATAATGCAGTGGAATAAAATCTATTAATTTTGCATTACATCGCATTACTATTTTGGGAAAATTCAAAATCAAAGAAGCAGTTCTCTAGAAATATTAAACAGATTAATATTTTTAAAAATCATATATTCATGGTGGTTCATTTCAACAGGATCACTAAATATGAACAAAGGATTTTTAAAATCCTGAATAACATTTCTCATTTACTGTGTATTGGTTTAACTGTCAGGTATAACTATAGCAAGAATTAAACAATTTTAAATGAGAACAAACGTATTTGTTATTGAACAAAGTATTTGACAAAAGCACATATGGCATAAGCTGTACTTTTGTGCAAAAAATATTCACATCAGATTTAAGGACATCCAAGAAACCAAATGGAAAAATATGAAAAATGTTCAAACAATTATCCAAAATTGCTGTAGCAGAAATTATTTTTAGCTAATGGCTGCAAACTGGTTCTATAATATTATAGGATTTCTACAGTGTGTTATTAAAAGATTCTTACTGTCTGCCAATAAAGATAACATATTGACTGAGAAAACAATTAAATACTATCATACATTTATTTTAACTCATGAACTTAGCTTTAACTGAACATTTAAAGTTTTATCTATACAGAAAACAAAATTTAAATTTAGTATTAAAGAGAGCAAAATAACACCAGATAGGTGTATTACAAAGAGGTTATAAAATTGCAAAATGTGTTTCTAAAACTATCCTTTAGTACAGCATTGATTTGAATTTTTCATAATTTGTATTTTTTTCCAGTGAAGTATCATCTAGAGAAACTCAATGCAGGGGCAAAAGTGTCTAATTCAATAAACAAAATTTATTTAGGTTTGATTAAAGCAACTGAAAAATGTACAATATTATTGCTTATTTATTTATTGTCAAAGAGAGAAAAAGTGAGAGTCGAATATATACAGATGTGATACACATTCATTTAAAAAAAAACCATGATAAAATAATATAGAAGAGACCCTAGGGTCAAATTCTTGCCTGCTGATGCAAATTTCAACAGAACCAAATGTAGCTATTTTCATGAAGATATTAGTGAACTGATCCTGTGATAGAAATATATATTACAAGTAGTCCTTGACTTACAACCATTCCTTTAGTGACCATTTGAATGGCCCTGAAAATAGTGACTTACAATCAGTCCTTTCTCTTACAATTGCCATAGTATCCCCACAATCACGTGATCTAAATTTGGGCGCTTAGCAATCAATATGAATTTACAATGGTTGCAGCATCCCGGGGTCATTTTATTGCCATTTGCAACCTTCCAGCTGGCTTCCAACAAACAAAACCAATGCAGAAGTTGGGTTTTCTTAATGACCACATGATTTGATTAACAAGTGCAGTGATTTGCTTAACCATGGCAAAAAACAAAAAAACAAACAACCAGGCACGACTCACTTAAGAACTATCTTGCTTAGCAACAGAAATTCTGGTTCCAATTGGGGTCACAAGTTGAAGACTACCTATACTTCACCTTAAAGGTAAAGGTAAAGGTTCCCCTTGCTAGTTGTTTCCAGCTCTAGGGGACAGTGCTCATCTCCATTACAAAGCCGAAGAGCCAGCACTATCCGAAGACATCACCATGGTCATGTGGCCAGCAGGACTAAACAGCGAAGGCACACGGAACGCTGTTACCTTCCCACCAAAGTGGTCCCTATTTTTCTACTTGCATTTTTTACATGCTTTCGAACTGCTAGGTTGGCAGAAGCTGGGACAAGTAACGGAGCTCACTCCGTTATGTGGTGCTAGGGATTTGAACTGCTGAACTGTCGACCTTTCTGATCAACAAGCTCAGCATCTTAGCTACTGAGCCACCCGTCCCTTCTTCACCTTAAGGCTTCACCTTAAGGCCTACTAAAACAGTCAGTAAAGAGATATAATTAGGAGTGCTAGATATAATAAAAAGAACAGTGCAGCAATATGCTAGAAGAACTGTATCTTGCTTCAAGCATCTTAGAAAGTAAGATGTCAAACCTTGCTAAAATAAAGGTTTACCTATGAGGAACAGACAGTGATATTGATATAGATAACAGATATAAATATATATAGAACAGCTCTCTATTGTAAAAGTTCAACACTTTCAACCTATCTCTTTGCAAATCTAAATCAACAACTGATTAATGTTCCTTCCATTTGATTGTACAGTAGAATCTCTGGTCACAAATGCTTCTGACCACGACCAAATCAGGTTCCGACCAAAAAATTGACTTTTTTTTCATGGCCAATTTCCCCTTCTGCACCATTTTTTTTTGTAAGAGACAAATTTTCAAAATTAGATTTGGGTCACGACCTAATTGCGTTGCGACCAAATTTATGGAACAAATTATGGTCATGACCAGAAATTCCTACTATACATGAAGGCCTCACAGAAAAGATCAAAACAATCGTTTCACTTTAAGCTCCAGACAGGTAGGCATGTTTGATCATAAGATCAGCAAAGAAGGGCTAAGTATGAGGGACTTGTAAAGACAGATTTCAGTCTGACAACAGATTACCTTCTACCAATAAAATGATTGGGGGTTTTATTGGTAAAAGATTCGGAATGCCTATGTTCTGCATCCCTGTATTCATAAAATAGTTTAAGCATGTTAAACTGCATGAGTTGAATTGTATAGTTCTTGACATGCTGATATCAAAGGTGTATAAGGAAGGAGAAATACCCCTACAACAAGCACAGGAGAACACTATAAAAGAATTTTGAACATTTCCTTAACATGGGAGGAGGGAATATATTTACTTATAATTTATTTATTTTTATCCTGACTTTATTATTTTTATAAAACAACTCAAAGCAGTGAACATACCTAATACTCTCTCCTCTTTCATTCTCTTCCAACAAGTAAGATGGACTTACTTGTAAGATGAAGTAAGATGGATTGAGAGAGTGTGATTGGCCCAAAATTACCTAGCCAACTTTTATGCCTAAGGTAGTATTAGAATCACAAGTTTCTAACCTTCAACCACTACTACACTAACTGTTTCTATTCAGTTGCAAATCTGAGTGAGAATGTGGCAAGGCTACTCAGCAGCAAATTACCAAATGACAGATAGTTTCCTGAATGTAGGCATTTCAATTTCTGCAAATACTTCAAATACTGTTGTTTTATATTTTAATTAGAACAGTTTGCAAATGAAAAAGTGTATGAGTCTTGAATTATCCTCAGACAAATTTGCAAAGATTACCTCATATTTTCCTCTGAATCTATATGCACATTTTCTGAATGGAAAGCTTGAGCTGCCAATATATCCATTGTTTCACTTCTTTAACACCAAAATTGAAAAGTAACCTTGACTTGCAATTGGTTGACTAGCTGCAATGCAGTTTAGTGAAAAAAAAATTAAAGTGTCCATCAGGGTCCCCAAACATTTTAAAATTTATCTGAAAGAATGTAATATAAATAATAGAAAAAAGTTGGTTTTACTATCTATCTACTATCTGTTAAGGAGCTTAATATAAAAAAAGAGGTCCCAATTTCAGAAATATAAAGATCAGAGAAATTTTATTTTCTCAGTTGTAACCAGCTACCCTAAACCATTTTGGAGTAGACACTTTAATTTCTAATCTATTGCTATTACTTCTTGAATTTTAAAAACTTTCAGAGAAAATTATTGTTTCACCTTATATTGAAATGTTTTCCAACAATATAAACTGAATTTAAATCCTACCAATTCATTCATAATTTATAATTTGGCTAATGACGGAAAGCTATATAAGAATAAAAACATAAAGTAGTTACAGTTATTTTTTTGCACTTTTAAAATTGCTTACACATTAAATTTTCAGTGGTTGGTTGAAGATCTATATAAAACAGGAAAATAGTATTGTACATATCTATACTTTTTAATTGAGCATATAAAATATGTATAGTTTTAATGGACTAAAAGTCATTTGAAACTTAAGATTTAGGTATTCACCAAGTCCTTCAAAAGAACTAAATGACATTAGTTTAAAAATCCTTTTAGCTAAAATGTCTCATGATAAGAAATGAATTTGCAAAATTACTTTGCTAATGTTGAAATAAAACAATGGAGATTATCTTGAGCTTTATTTATATTATACATAAGTAAGATTGCAGACAGTAAAACATTGAAGTCATCAAGGCCAGAGTTTTTAAAGTATGGACTCTTAAACTAAACAAACAGGAACCACAAAGATGAAACAATAGAAACAATTCATTGCTTTCAAAAAATATTTATCTGCCTTTCTTTTGCACTGCATGTTGATTGCAGTGCATGATACCTAGTATGTTATATGTTATGTTCAGATTAAACAATAAAAGCAATGAATGTCAAACAAAAACATTAAAATGCAGCAAATTATGGTGCATTTTAATGATCACATACAGTGCTCGCTATTTCTAGAGACAATGGAAGCACTATGAGAGAAAACACACAAATTATGCCTAGGAGTCACAAGCTTCATCTAACCCAATACTTTTTATTGGGAATACCTGTCAGTATCTGTGGAAAACTGTTGGATTTCAATCCTTGGACATGCTAGTCTTCTATTAGCTATTGGAATGTTGCTGTTTAGTCACAGATATAAGATAACCTGTTAGCACAATGTTAATAACTACTTGTATAAACAAATTTCTAAAGTTAACCAACTGCTAAGCTGCAATAGCAATAGCACTTAGACTTATATACCGCTCCATACTGATTTACAGCATTCTCTGAGTGGCTTACAAATGTCAGCATATTGCCACCAACAATCTGGGTCCTCATTTTACTGAAGGATGGAAGGCTGAGTCAACCTTGGGCTGGTCAGGATTGAACTTCTGGCAGTGGGCAGAATTAGCATGAAATACTGCATTCTAATCACTGCACCACCAGGGCTCAGAAACAAAGTTAAAATAATACAACATTGTATAACTTGGCTGAATTATTTTTAAAATAATAGTTACCAATTAAAGTTTATATTGCTAATTCAAATACCCAAAGTTTACACACACACACACACACACACACACACACACACACACAGAGTACTTATTTTAAAATCTGGTGAAATATCCTAGCACAGTCACAAAAAAATACATATATAATTTCTTCCATATATATAAATAATACATCAAACTGCATATGCTGCTACAGAACTTCACTACACCTGCAGAGGATTTTATCTCTACTGCCATGCCTGTGTCAGGGTTGTTAAGCAAATATTAAAGAAAGTAAGAAAGTCCATTTTAAAATATGCAGCAAAAATTTATGAATTTGAAGCAAATAACAATTACAAAAAGATTTTCCTTTTACAGCAACTTTGTATCAAATTAATATAGTCTGTTAGGAATCTAGAGACAGAAAAATCAAAATCTAGATTTTAGAATCTTTGAAAATTTACATTAACAAACACTTTAATATTTAGCTTAATCTTATTTAGTTAGATTTTTTAAAAAATATGATATGTCCTAACATCAGATCTCTTTCCTTTACATAATTTTATATTCTTTATATAATGTAAAATCTGAGCATAGTATGCAAGGCACCTAAAATATCAGAGTACATAAAAATCTTATCTCTTATATAGCTCACCATATTTGACAATTTTTAACACTATAATTCCTCTATTATGAATATTGCTTGAATATATTATCACCTATTAGTGTTCAAGTACTTTCATGTATAGCCTGTAGCATCTACAAAAACTAAAATAAAGTAGGAAATTGCCATCTATATAATAACATGATTTACTTTGTCCAAAAATGTGTTTTTCACCGTTGTTAGTTTTTGCATAAAGTACATGCAGTTTTGGGTCTTGGTAAATAAACACAATTGGCTTTATTTATACCTTAGTACCAAAAAATGGAACCAAAATGGGAACCATTTGAAGGCAAGATGGATGTTTCAGCAAGTTTATGGAAGTACAAAACTTCTATTTAAAAATACTACATAAAACCTATTGATTCAATTTAATAGATCTGGGGCAGGGGTGGGATTCTACCAGTTCACACCTATTCGCTAGAATCGGTTGTTAACATTCTAAGGAGTTCAGAGAACCGGTTGTTAGAAGAAATTACTGGCCTAATCCTGTAAGAAAGGCAGGAAGGAAACATTCTGGTGTTCCTTACAGAAACTCCCTCTCCGTTAAACCTTATTACATTCTTGGCAGGACTAGACATCCTGTCTCAGGAACATCTCTGGATTTTTTTCCCCTCCTTTGCTGGTATTTTGCTTGTGTGGAGTGACCATTTAAAGTTACAATGGCACTGAAAAAAGTGACTTATGACCATTTTCACACTTACAACTGTTGCAGCATCCCCACAGTCATGAGAGGCCAGGCGAGGAGATGCGTGCCTCAATGTGAGTGATATTGAGTTGGCCACACCCAGCCAATAACATGACCACCAAGCCATGTCCACCCAGTCACATGACCACCTAAGCCATGCCCACAGAACTGGTTGTTAAAATTTTTGAATCCCACCCCTGATCTGGGGGTTTTGGGGAGGAGTGCCCTTTGAGATAGTTTGGACTCCTCATGATTGCTTGGACTAGTCCCTGCAGTTATCTCAGCATGTTTCAAAAATATTTTCTAAGTACAGGTAGTCCTTGACTTACAATGGCAATTGGGACCATAATTTCCATTGTTAAGCAATGCATTGCTTAATAATGGCAATTCCTGAAGTCATTGCAGCACTCATTAACCGAACCCCGTTATCATTAGGTGAGGCAACTTCCTGCCAGATTCCCACAACCAAAGTCAATAGGTAGCTAGCGAAAAGTTGCAAGTCCCAGATGAGCAGGCAGGCAAGTGGCTAATGCCAGGTGAAGCAGGAAGTGAGGAGAGCGTGTAGAGTGACAGGAAGGGTCAAGGAGATACAAGAGTAATGAATCACAGGTCAGATCAGGTGCACAGGATTTCAGAGGAGTATGAGGGGCGCAGCACACTTTGGGAGGGGATACAAAGGTTTGAGAGGTCTAGCACTGGTTGGGGAGAGTCCACGAGTGGCTGGTGAGGTGCAAGAAAAGAAGAGGTCAGGGAGCATGCGTAGGTGGGTGAGATTAAGCCCAGCACTTTGCAGCCATTCTTCCTGGCTTCATCATTTACTTTCTGCGTAAGCCAGCAAGGAAGGTTGCAAATGGCAATCAGGTAATCGCATGGAACAGCAGCTAGTTGTAAGTGAAAAACCAGTTGTCAAGCCCCCAGATCACAATCATATGACCATGGGAGGGGTGGTGGTGATGGGACAGCCTGAACCTGGAGGCAGGTTGTAATCACCATTTGCTCAGCACTGCCTAACTGGTTGTTGAAGAATGATCATAAGTGAAGTATTATCTGTATTAAGAAGTGGTGCAAGCACACTGTATTCTATTCAATAAAGCACTCTGGTTTTTTAAACTATAGTTATGTAAGTTTTGAAGCACTTCTTCCAATACATTTTTATGTATTTTTTAAAGTTTTTCTTTGTTCTTTCTATCCATAATAAGTCAATGAAATAATTATGTTGTTGGCATGTGTCACCTAATTTTATGTACTCTATTTGGGGTATTTTCACTATCAGAAGATGTATTGGGGTTTTATCGATTTTAGCTTTTAATTGGGTTTTAATTCTTATTGGGCTAATTCGACTGGTTTAATTGTATTTTAATATTTGTATTCTCATTTCTTATTGTAAGCTGCCCTGAGTCCCCCGGGAGAGAGGGCGGCCTATAAGTCCAATAAATAATAATAATAATAATAATAATAATAATAATAATGATGATGATGATGATGATGATGATGATGATGATAGGTGAGCTCTATTAACAAATACAAGGGTTGCAGATTAGATTTGGAGGTAAATAAATCTGTCCATGACAGAATTAACAGAATAACAGAGTTGGAAGGGACGTTAGAAGTCTTCTAGTCCATGAAGTTGAGAAATGTTTGGAAGGTCTCTATTTACTTCACTTCCTGAAATCATACCAGAAATTGGGGTTTTTTTCCTTCATTTTTTTTTAGATTGTAAATTTGTCACCTGATCTTCTTTCCACTGTTTTAATCTAAGCCACTAAGATTCTTTTAGGCTCTTATAGAAGAATAAAAATGCCTAGCAAATCCCTTTCTCAAAACATGAAAATATTTTTAATATTTCCACTGAAAAATCTACTAATCTCTAACAGTGGGTTTATAGCCTTCATGGAATTCCTTCTCAATAGGTGAATCCATTCACCGATATTTTTAATATGATACCCTGATACTCAAATACAATTAATAACTGAACAGAGGTGATCAATCTTTTTGTAGCCAAGGCCTTAATTCATTTTTTTGTTTTTTGATTTTGTTTTTAAATAAACTTTATTAAACATTAAAAAAATACAAAATACAAAACATTGCGTTAAAAATGAAGCCAAAAACAGAACATATACATTACAAATTACTTAGATGGCGCTTCTTATCAAACAATATTCTAATATTTATTTCATATATCTGGTTAATGCTTCTATTATAACCTCTTTATATTTTTTCCTTCCTTATCTATTTACTCACTGGTTTCTATTATTTATCCAGTTACAACAATTTCCCCAGACTGTATAATATTTTGAGTCTTCCTTTTCTTTTAGTTTTAGGGTACACTTGTCCATCTCAGAGCAATCGTAGACTTTTTGAATTATCAAGTTTTCTACTGGCATCTGATCACCCTTCCAGCATTGTGCAAGGGCTATTCTAGTTGCAGTAATTATATGTAAACTTAAATATTTTATTTCTTCTGGGTATTCAACTTTTATTATTCCCAATAAGAAAATTTCTGCCTTAAACTCTAATTGAACGTTCGTAATTTCTCTTATCCATGTTCGTATTTTTGTCCAATACTTTTTACTCTTCGGGAAGCCTTAATTCATTTTGGACGGCTAAGAGTTTCTTTTTTTTCCAATGCCAATATACTAATTAGGACTTACATTACAGATTTCATTAGGTTCCTACCTTGAAATGGCAGGAAACTATGCAATTATTTTTCAGTAACCATAAGTGGAGAGGACTTCTAAGATTGCTAAAGGGAACCTGCGGGCTGCATGCATCCCTTTGGATATAGGGTATCTATAACTGAAGAATAACTGTATTTGTAAAAATATTACTAAAATCTAATGCTCATAGAATTGGGTTTAAAGGGAAAGAAATAAAATATAAGCTAAAATAATACTCTATTTAAATTCTAAATACAAATCCTATATTACAGAATCACAATACTTTACTCTTTACTCACCTGTGATTTTCAGCTGTACCATTGACTACATGATCTGCCCATGAACTTGCACCATTGTAATACCTTTGCAATGCAGTTAAAATAAAGACAAGTTATAAGTATGAAATTATTTTCCAAACAATTTTTCTCATGAGATGTATTTTTATCCCAGTAATCAGGCAAGGATCTCAAATGTTCTCTTTACATCCTTTGCACCACATCTTGAAATACATTTGGAAAATCAAATCTTTTCTCATTTTCTTTTCAGGTACAATCTGCATGGCATCTTATTTTTCATCTGATTGTGAGTATACTGTAGCTGGCACAAGAACTGTATTGTTTATAGTACCTGTTGCTGGAAATACAATAAAGCCTTTCCATCAACAGAACAACTCTGCATGCAAATCTCATATTTTGTCTAGGTAAATTTATTTATTAAACAAATTTGCCCAATAAATCTGACAGTGATAAGCACACTGTTATAAATAATAGCAGCAGCAAGAATAGTGAAATTATAAAATTGCCAATATCTATATAAGAAGTAAGCCACAGTGAAACTATTAGAAGAGATATTCAATATATTATATGACAGGTAGGGTTTATATAGCACCCTTAGCCATTTTTAAGATCACCCAATATAATGAATTATGTTAGTCTTAGAGATGAGCAAACAGTTCCACTTTAATCACCTTGGGTATTAAATAGATTGTTCAAGCTCACCAGAAGTGTTCCAATCTTATAGAAAGTATTCCACTCACAAAAAAGCATTTCAAGATCAGATACATTTGAAATAGTTACAAAATCATTGAAAAGTCAAAGCAGCCTGTTTTCAGCTTAATTTGGTTTTAATGCAAAACATTTTGCACACTTCTGATTAGCCTTAATCATCCTGAAAGTACATGTTCTTCTACCATATCTACAGTATGTTAAACAAAATTATGATTCCCAACATCTACAAGGGGATCTGAAGTTGATAATCCGTACTCTATAAGCCCATGTCTACTACCTTCTTCAAAATTCTTAAATATATGTATTAATTATACATCTATCTATCTATAAGTAAATACCTTTCGAGAGCAGGGGAAATAAACGTGTCATCAACATATGCATTAGGCTCTCTTCCCTCCTTCCTACTCCTCCTGAACATAAAATAAACAGTAAAGATATTTTAGAATGGCCTTGCATACTTCTGCTGATGCATGATATTGTCCAGCAAATATCAAGCTACTTTTAGCACAATACAAAGTAAAAATAACTTGTGTCCTGAAAACAGCTATTTTCCAAATAATTCCATATTCAGACAAGACTCATGTGCCTGTGATGATCTTACATTCAACAACTATGTCAAGACATTCTCTGTCTCAACTGACAAAACAAATGATGGCAAGACTTTCATTCCATAAATTCAGTCATGTGAACTGGCCTATTACTGAAATATGTGAACAGTCAACATTATGTAGTGCAAAATATCCAACATAGTGAAATAAGGACATGAGATAAATATGAACACTTATCTCTGAATGTAGACTCACCAGGTCAAGCCAATTTTTGTAAACTTTTAAAGATTTGGGAAAATTAAATATTCATTGCCAACAATTCAAGTAATGTGTTCTTGTTCCAAGCCTCTCACTAAAATGTTTAACTTAGTTCCTTTTTATGTTTAGCTATTAAGTCAGTCAACCTTGAGGAGCTATGAGAGAGGGTGGGATGAAGGCAACATTAAAATGCTCCTGCACATCATATTCAATATTACTTATTAAGGATGTTATATTTCTCTCCCAAATTAAATAATACAATTGACCGAAACAGAATGTGTTATAGCACAAAGGGGAGTGTGGATACCTTTTTCAAAACATTCTGTGGCTTAAAAGTAGTATATAAAAATATGAATATGGGAATGATGGGTAATAGGTATAATACTAGCCAACACGATGTTTTTTCAGCTGAGTGTTGTCTAAGTTACATTCTTACTTGTGGCTAAAAATGAGGCCATGATAATTTGTAATTTAGTGATTTTTAATTTAGATTTCAGAAATTACTCTATATGGAACTGCCCTTGAACAATATTCAGTAAGTTCAGCTAATGCAAATGTTCCAAGTAGACTTTTATCTGCGATGCCCTTTCAGTTGCAGAACAACTTAAATGCTTTGTTTCTGACCAGTTCCAAGGTGCTGATTTAGTTGTATAAATCCATAAAAAAGCTACATCCAAGTTATCTAAAAGTTGACTTCTTCACTTCAACTTGTAGATAATTTCTGATCAACACCGGAATCACAACAACCATCAGCTACATAAATTATTTATTATATGTATAATAAATTAGACTTCATTGTGTGTGAGAATACTATTGAAGCTTACATTAGATTTTTATTTCTCCCATCAAAATGGGCAGGAAACCATTACCCTGGGAAAGTTTGGGGCTGCAAATGAGAAATCCAAATATTCATTCCTATTCTATATCTACAGTATATTAAGTTTCAGTTGGCTTTCTAAAAGCCATCAGGATCAATGCTAGCTCCATCTTGTGAAGGATCATTCCAACAACAGGTACTACAACAGAAAAGGCAGTTGTCCGGATTCCATCAGATGACATGAAGTGTGTCCATCCTAGAGCATGTGGGACAGGTAGATATCACTTGTGAGAAGCAGTCTCAGTAACAATATAGTCCTGTTCCATGTAGGGCTTTATATGTGATAACTAACATTTGTAATTTCACTCAGAAGCCAACAAGGAAGCCAATATAGCTTGGAAATAAGGTTAGTTACATGAGCATACACTGATGTGCCCATGATTTCCTGCACTGCAGTATTCTAAGCTTATTATAGCTTCTGTATGATCTTCAACTGCAACCCATGTAGCCATGTTGAAGTAGTCCAGCTGGGAAATGACTAGGACTTGAGTCACAGAAATGAAGACCTGCTGATCCAGGGACAGGTACAACTGCACACAAGATGGTATTATCCTGGTTTCAAGTGCCAGCTGGACTTGCAGACTGCAGACTGCCTGAGTGGGACAGTACAATCCCATTCAGAATCAAAGATAGAAATTACCTACTACTTCCCAGATCAGAGGAATTCAAAACCCGAAATATTATTTTTGATATTGAATAGTTAATAGTGTGCCGTGAATTCTACAAATATCACCCTCAAAAGTTTAAGTGCTTCAGATACATTGTATCAAATAGTATTTTCTCTTCACTTTGTGGAACTCATGTTCACTTAATTCTACATCTCTTTCAAAATATCAGTGACAGCTTTTTACACATCAGTATATTAGGTTTATGCCTAATGTCATAACTAATAATACTTGGTATCTGTTATACCTCTCAAACTCATAGTAAGCACCCTCAGAATAGGTACGGCACATCCTATGCGATCGAAGTAATCTGATTGCATCTTCACAAAAGTTAGGATACAATGAATGATCCTTGCTGCCAAAACATAAGCAATGAAACATGAAGCTAAATTAAGGAACAGACAATACAGGCATGAAGGTATACATGAATGATAGAAGAAAATAAAAGGGTATGAAAAATGTATTCATTAATTCATGTATTTTAATTTATAAATAGTGTGGATCAAAATAAGAGTTTAAGCATCAACACGTTTTGGACTGAACATTTAAAAAGGACAGTATATTTGACCACTTCTGAATTTTATGTGAAGTAGCCTAAGAGACAGCTACAAGAAACTTTATTGATTATCCAATGAAATTTGCATGAGGAAAGTAAAGTTTCCTTCAAATATAATTAATGTGCAATCAATAGGGCAAAAAACCCAGCCAACTACATAAATGGCTCTTCAATAGCATCATTAAGGTAATTCTGATACAACATTTCCCAATCATACAAGAGTTGCTTTCCTGTAATAAGAAAACATATATCTTTAGCTAAAACTCATTTCTCCCAGACATAATCTATATTATTAATGCTAGATACTGGTAGGAAGGAAGAAAGGTTTGACTGAAATCTGAATGGTTTCTCCCTTAATTAGCAGCCAAAGTATAGGAGAACTCTTTGTTAAGACAAGATCTCCAAACTTTGGGGCACAATTTTAAATTTGTGAAATTATTATAGCTATCATAATATAACTACCTAATTCAGGTGTTGGCAATATTTTTATGCAGTGATATGGGATCTCATATAATGATATGCAAAACTGCAGACTGCAAAAAATTAAACTCTGACAAGATTTGGTCATCCTTAATTCCTGAGATTTTATGCATTTATACAAAATACTTGGTGATCTCAAATGACAACCCCAATCTCTTATGATTTAAAAATCTGACAAGTGTTAGGCTATTTTTGAAAATAACATTTGATTGCATTAAATTACAGATACTGTAAATATACAATCATCCAGCATTGGCAAATGGGAAAAACAGCACTCTTACTAGCATGAATTCAAATTTTAGTATGCTGTATTCAAAATTAATACAGCATGCTAAACCTTATATTTGCCCCATATAAAAACAAACTTTCTTTTTAAAGACATTAGCTAGTTCTTTCTGTACTCAGATCCTATTTTATTAAATATTATGCAACTGGAAAGGCATTAATAGGCACACCTAAGATTGCTGATAAGAGAGAGAGATAGATAGGTAGATATAGACAGACAGGCAGGCAGGCAGACAGACAGATGGCAGATCAGCATTATTGTTATGATACAGGTGGGGCTGCAACGGACAGGATTCCTTAAAGCAGGGGTCTTCAAACTTAACAGATTTAAGACTTGTGGACTTCAACTCCCAGAATTCTTCCTCCAGTCATGTTAGCTCAGGAATTCTGGGAGTTGAAGTCCACAAGTCTTAAACTTGCCAAGTTTGAAGACCCTTGCCTTAAAGATACCTAGTGAGTTCCTAGTGATAAATGAGGTAAGAATCCTCTGGAATACAACCAACACCTTCAGGTAATATACTGCATCCACTTCGATTCTTCAACTTTGTATAACAATTTTTATCTGTGAGCAGTGCTAGGATTACGAATATCATCTCGGTATTGTGGATGATAATGTGGAATAATGTTTACAATGGTATGAGTGAAAAAGTTATAGCAATATTGAGCAGAATCTAACGTATGGAATTTCATGGACAAAGCATGATAACTGTTCAAGAACAGGGCAAAAAGTGTTGTTGCATAACATGCTCTCTATTGATTAGACAAACAATGAATGTAAGGTAGTACTTTTTTTAAAGTCAAGTATTTATATTTGCAAAATATTTTTATTAAGCCATTCAGTGACTTAACTAGTATGAAGCAGAAATAGAAGTAAAAGCATGCATTTATACACAGAGTCACACACAGGAAAGCAGATACCTGGCATCTCTATGATGGTAGTCAATGGATTGAGTGTGATGGGACCAAGGCAGAGTGAGATAATGACTGAAAGCATAGCAGAAACAAAAATAAAATTGTAAGACAATAAAATTTAGAGTAACATATATAGATATATATCATAAAATAGGTCTAAGCGCACAAGCACAAAGGTGTAATTTTTATACAGAAAAAAAAATCTTCATAAAAGATATATTAATGTGCTTCTCCTGATGCAATACTACTATAAGCAATTAATTCCATCCCACCACACACCTGAAATGTGAACATTGTGCAACTCAATTCAAGGTACTATTGCTTTGATTAATCAAGGTGGCTGCCCCATAACTATCATATTTAGAAAAAACTTAAGAAATAGGTTGCAAGATATTTACATATATTTAGGAATATTCCAGAATAAATTCACAGAACTATCTTGGCATGTCTGACATTGAGGATATTATATTGTGATTTCACCATAAGTGTGATTAATCAAAAAGCTCATAAAGATGAAAGTTGTCTTTTCCTAAAATTCAACTGTTTAAAAGAAAACAACATTGTGAGAAGAAAGAGAGCACAAAGACTGACTTGCGAAAAAATAGAATCATTAGATTCTGTCTCATAAGCCATAAAGGTACAGGTAGTCTTTGACTTATGACCATAATTGAGTTCAAAATTTCTGTTGTTAAGTGAAACATTTGTTAGGTGAATTTTATTCCATTTTATGACCTTTCTTGCCACCGTTGTTAATTGTTAATTGAATCCTTGCAATTGTTAATTGAATCACTGCAGTGGATAAGTTAGTAACGTGATTGTTAAGTGAATTTGGCTTTGATTCACTTAATAACCATTGATTTTGCTTGTCAAAAGGTTGCAAAAGGTGATCACATGACCCTGGGACACAGCAATGGTCATAAGTTAGAACCACTTGCCAAGCATCTGAATTTTGATCATATGATCATGGGACTGCTGGAAAGGTGGTAACTGTGAAAAACAGTCGTAAGTCAATTTTTTCAGTGCCATTGTAACTTTGAACTGTCACTAAATGAACTGTTGTAAGTCAGTGACTACCTGTATTGCTTCAAATTATTAGAAATTCTTACTAATTATTATATTATGAATTTTACTAACTCTTATAACACTGCCTACTTTTGTCAATTTGTAGTTTGGTTCAAATATTAGTTCTAAAGGATTGTGATAAAGTATTTTCTGTTTTAATTCAGGATTATTTGCAGAAATAATGGAATGTTTTCCCTTTTTAATATATTGTAAATATTTATGTAGTTTTTATACTTTGTATATCCTTAATGTATTCCTTTTATCCCTTTTTCTGTTTTCTGTCTTACAATAAAAGCATTAAAAGTTTTTTAAAGAGTTTGATGTTCCTGTGTGAGAATACTATGAGTAGAAAGATCCTAAGAGAGATCAGTGGTCCTCAGGGCTTCACTTTGCCTGCTACAGGATTGTCCACTTCCATCCCTCTGCAGGCCTCTCTGACTATCTGTACCTTGGCTGCAGAAGAGAAAACAGCCTTTACTGGCAGACAGTTTCTTTAACAGAAAAGACATCAATCTCATTGAAGGCCTTCCATGAGGTCAATACTTTCCTTTGAGCACAGGTATACACACACACAAAATTAAGGGATGGTTCACCCAGATTGCACCACACATCGGCAGCAGCTCAAAACATCTGCCTCCTTGTTATGGTCTATTCTAACTCATCAGAATCAGGGTCTGTACAGCCTGATCTGGCAAACAGTAAGGCTCGGGAGCTCCAATCACCTGGAATAGATCAGGGACCTAATGAGAATGAGCAGGTGACTCAGATGTAATAAGAGGCCAGATCCTGGCGGAGTGCCTAGACCCACAATGAGCCAAGTAGTTTAAATGACAGAACAAAGATTTCTCAGCAACAGAGGTTAACAACACTTCAATCAAGAGACTGGCAATATGGGATCTGTGATCCTATTATTCTGGCTCTTTGCTCTGCTGTTGGCTTGAAGTCTCAAACCAGCTGTGAAATTCTCTGGTATCTGAACTCTGATACGGATAACTAATTTCTCCGCCATTGTCCCATTTACCAGATGTGGGTACTACTGGTGCATTGCCTTTTGTTTCTTTTAGCTATGATCCTAAATTGGACTCTGTCTCTACATCAATTGATATTAAAATCTACCAGATCTGGCTGCATCCTAATTGTACAGAAAGATCTCACATTTTCTATATTTATTCTGGAACTTGTGTGCAACTGCTTAGCTGGGCTTTCTACCTGTCTTCTGAGGGTTTATTATTACTCATTGTTATGTATGTAGGTTTGAATGTCATTGATTTAGTTTGAATTGTTCTTGTAAAATGTCAAATATGATTGGTTTAAAAAGTGCGGGAAAACCCTGCACTCTGATTGGCTGGCAACTGTGGCTGCTGGCTATAAGTAGCAGCCGCAGCCCAGCCAAATCGGGTCTGTTATGAGCTGTAGTCACTAATAAACTCTTCACTGAAGCACTTCGTGTCTGACTCTTCATGCAAATCTAACACTGGCGACGAAGGTGGGATCCTTCCTGAAGAGAAGACAAGGCGGAGAACAAGCTGAGAGAGATGGCTGCGCTGAACAGCCCCCCAGCCCAGTTTGATCCGACGGCAGAAGACTGGGACTCGTATGCAGATCGTTTCCAAATGTATTTGCAGGGAAACGATCTTGCTGACATTTCCGAGAAGCGGAAGAGGGCGGTCTTTCTCACTCACTGCGGTCTGGCCATTTTCAAGATGGCGAAGGCATTGGCAGGAGCTGCAGACGTGAAGGTAATGGACTGGCCCGATTTAGAAAAGTTATTAAGAGCCCATTACGCGCCACAAGTATCGTGCCTCATTAAGAGACACAAATTCTACCGTCGGGATCAAGGGGAAAGCGAAAACGTTAATGACTTCGTGGCAAGTTTAAGGGACATTGGGGGTGCATGTGAGTTTATCAACTTTGAAGAGGCCATGCGATCGATTTGTTCTAGGCCTAGAAGACAAGGTTTTGCAGAGCAAATTATTAATGAAACCTAAGATCACGCTTAAGGAGGCCATAGAAGAAGCTTCTTCAGCAGAAGCTACCAAGTCCTCAGCAGCAGCCATGAAAAAAATTAACAAGGCCAAGCCATCCTGATGTGGAAAAATCCACAACAACCCATTGCGAGCAAATAGATTCTGATTCAGACTGTAGTGAGGTGGAGGAAGGAATTTATAGACTCAGAATGGAGAAGAAAAGGAAAGACCTTGGAAGAAAAAGGCAAGACTTTTATTGCAGAGGTTGTGGGGGCACCCCACTGAATGCAAGTTTTTGATACCATCTGCCTCCATTGTAAAAAAAGAGGTCACCTAGCAAGAGTCTGCAAATCATCCAGAACTCCACCAAGCAGAAAGAAGTTTCCTGATAGAGAATTCAAGCATAACAACTTCAGTGAGAAAATGGGGCAACACAGAAGCAAATGGGAAGAATGAAACTCATCAAACAGTCACTATTGGTCATTCTTCACCCTTAAGAAGCAGAAAAGTACATGTGAAGGTACTTATTGAAGGAAAGCCTTGTCAAATGGAAGTGGACTCAGGCTCCTATTTATCTATGGTGTCATGGGACACTATTCACAGGCTATTTCCCAACATTCAGAAGAAGCATTTCCAGAAGCAAGCACTGACTCTTAAAGACTACCAAGGAACAAGATTCCAGTAGTTGGAACAAGAGAATTCAACATGAAGTTCAAAGGCCACACCATCATGGACAAAGACCACCCAAGCTTGCTGAGACTTGAGTGGTTCAATCCACTAGGCATCGAGGTGACTGGCATCAATCACGTGAGCAACACTGAATGGGAGGAGGCCTTGAAGTCTGAGTTTCCAGATGTCTTCAGCGAAGGATTGGGCAAGTATATGGGGACCCCTATCACTTTCAACCTAGATCCCAAGGTGCCCCCAATTCGTTTAAAGCCCAGAAGGGTCCTATTTGCATTAAAGGAAAAAATTGATGCACAATTAGATAAACTAATAGCTCAAGGAGTTTTAGAGCCCACTGACCACTCCAGATGGGAGACACCCATAGTCACACCAGTCAAGACTGATGGGTCAGTAAGAATCTGTGGGGACTATAAGGGGACACTGAACCATGCGCTGCAGCAGAGCGCATACCCAGTTCCAGTGGTGCATCATTTATTACATTCACTTGGCAGGGGTACAGTCTTTGCCAAATTGGATCTGGCCCAGGCATATCAACAACTAACAGTTGATGATGCCACTGCAGAGGCCCAAACCATTGTGACTCATAGAGGTGCCTTCAAATGTAAAAGGTTACAGTTTGGAGTAAGCGTGGCACCAGGCATTTTCCAAAGCCTTATGGAAAGAATGCTTCAAGGACTGCCAGGGGTAGTGCCTTACTTTGATGATGTGTTAATCTCTGCTGAAAATGACACTCAGGTTACAAGAGAGACTCAGAGAAGTCCTTACCAGATTCAAGAAACCGGGTTAAAAGTCAAGGAAGAAAAATGCACTCTTAAAACTGACAAGGTTGAGTTCCTGGGCTATATGATTGACAAGCATGGCATCCACCCTACAGATGCCAAGGTCCAAGCAATCAAAGAAGCCCCTAGACCTAAATGCAAAACAGATTTGCAAGCCTTCCTTGGACTCATTAACTTTTATCACATGTTCCTACCTCAGAAGGCAACCATTGCAGAACCATTACACAGATTACTTGACAAAAGTCTGTTTGGTCTGGGGCAGGAAGGAACAATCAGCATTTAACAGTATTAAAAGACTAATCACGTCTGATGCTGTACTCATACAGTTCTCTGAGAATTTACCTGTTGTACTGACTTGTGATGCATCCCCTTTTGGAGTGGGGGTGGTTTTGAGTCACAGGCTTCCCAGTGGGAGGGAAGCTCCTATTGCATTTTACTCTGCACCTTGACCAAAACAGAGAGGAATTACAGCCAATTGGACAAGGAAGCATTGGCAATTGTTGCAGCTGTCAAGAAATTCCATGAATATCTTTATGGGAGAACATTTACCATTGTCACAGATCACAAACCTTTGTTAGGCATTGTGGCAGGAGACAAACCTACACCTACTATCCTGTCACCAAGAATGCTGAGGTGGACTGAATTTCTTGCTGCTTATTCATACAAACTTATCCACAAGCCTGGCAAGGACATTGGACATGCTGATGCCTTGAGTCGTTGCCCACTTCCTTGTCACAAGGAGGACTTTGAACCTGAGGCACACACCTTTTTCCTAGAAACTGTTGCCAAGCTTCCAGTACATGCTGCTGAAATTGCCAGAGAGACTGCCAAAGACACTTTATTGGCTCCTGTTATAGGCTGGATTAAGAAAGGTTGGCCTCTTCAAGATCTACCTCACCTTGCCCAACCTTTTAAGTCCAGGCAAACTGAATTATCTGTATTAAGAGGATGTATTTTGTGGGGTAACAGGGTGGTTATTCCTGCAAAACTGCAAAGAGAGGTTTTGGAAATGTTACATGAAGGTCATCCTGGTATTGTAAGGATGAAGGGATTGGCCAGGAGTTATGTATGGTGGCCAGGTATTGACAAAATGGTTGAAAACTGGGTTGCATCTTCTCCCAACTTGTCAGGTAGTCAGGCCTGCCCCACCTCTCGCTCCCAAACAGGAATGGGAATGTCCTAGGGGCCCATGGTCTAGGATTCACATTGATTTCGCTGGCCCTACCAGAGGGCACACCTTCCTTATTATAGTAGATGCATATTCCAAATGGCTAGAGGTAATCCCTATGGCATCCACCACAACTGATGCTGTCATCAAGCAGCTCAAAAGCTTTTGTAACCTACGGGTTACCTGATGTTCTTGTCTCTGACAATGGCCCTCAATTTACATCCAACCTTTTTGAATCCTATTTAGCACAACAGGGTATCAGACATGCCCTCACTGCCCCTGGGCACCCTTCGCTAACGGCCGGGCTGAACGCATGGTACGCTTTTACCAAGGAAAAGCTTCAGCAACTGGGTCCTGGGGACATCACTGAGAAAGTTGAAAACTTCTTAGTGTTCAGCACATCACTCCTAACCCATCTAATAACTTATCCCCAGCAGAGTTGTTGATGGGTAGGAAACTTAGGTCTTCCCTTGACCGCCTTCATCCCACTTACGCACCCAACGCACCACTAGATTCCACTTCCAAAGTTCGCACGTTCAGTGTGGGTGATTCTGTTTATGCTAAGAACCTTATGGGTGAACCTTTGTGGATTCCTGCTGAGATAACTCAAATCACAGGCCCTCGTTCTTACAGGGTGCAAACAGAGGATGGACTCCTCTGGAGCAGGCACATTGATCAACTTAGATCCAGGTTCTCTCAGGAACATCGCACTTGTTCCTCTCTAGTTCCCTCACCTGATGTCAATTCTAGGGGGAAGAGGAGGAACAGGAGGATAATCAGCAAGCAAGAATCCACCCCATGTGTAATGAGCCATTACGACAGGAACCATTCCAAAACCTGTCACAATGGCAAAATCCATCCTTAGAAGTGGAAGATTGTACATCACTACCTGACTTGGGTGCTGACATTGGGCTGGAGATGGGTTGGGAGGAGAGACCAGATTGTAACACTCAAACAGGGTCTTCTGTCACTGGAAGCCCGAATAAGGAAATGTCAGCAGACACATTTCTCACTGGGTGAGAACACTAAAACTTCTGAACTACGAAGGTCTCAACGTACACATAAGAGCCCCACCTATTTAAAAGAATACATTAGATAGGTTGGGTTTTGGTATGGACTGAACCTAGTGGGGAGGGGTGTTATGTATGTAGGTTTGAATGTCATTGGTTTAGTTTGAATTGTTCTTGTAAAATGTAAGAAATGATTGGTTAAAAAGTGTGGGAAAACCCTGCACTCTGATTGGCTGGCAACTGCGGCTGCTGGCTATAAGTAGCAGCCACAGCCCAGCCAAATCAGGTCTGTTATGAGCTGTAGTCACTAATAAACTCTTCACTGAAGCATCTGACTCTTCATGCAAATCTAACCCTCATCATTGATCCAATTGCAAACTTGGTACTGTGTGACTGCTGACTCTAAAAAAAAGTACAGTTTGATTCTAACCCCAAAATAGAGATACTTGCTCCTTTCTGTTTTTGCAACCAAATTGGGACTTTTGATTGCAGAAAAAGAACTCAGAAAAACTTTGTCCATTCTCTCTTAGTGTTAACATAGTGCAACTATGATGTTTTTCACATTATAAGTGTCCTGAAGCCATCTGAAAGAAATTTGATAGATCCCTAGACTGATTCCCAGCATTTCTGGCATAGTACCATCTTTATATGAATCCTTCCATTGTTGGCTCATATAGTATGCTGTCTGGGCTAGCTGCTAAATGGACTACTCTGCTGTTTCAGGGGACAATTCACTGAATAATTTTTACCAATTCACCATAAAATTGAAAACAAGGTTGAAGATCTTATCACACCACTCACAAACAATTAGCATGTCAAGAAGCAATACCAGGGATGCACTCGGTAGCAGGATATGTAAAGGATTGTCTGCTTTTGGCTCAACATTTGAACTGGAATAAGGCTTTTTTGATAGAATAGTCCCAGAAAAGTTGAGTGAATGAAAATACAGGGGATTCTCCCGTGACAACCACTCCTCCAGTGATCATTCAAACTTACAGTGGTGCTGAACAAAAGGTACTTACGACTGCTTCTCACACATACAATGGTTGTAGCGTCCCTGCAGTCATGTGATCATGATCCAGGTGCTGTTACTGGCTCTGAATACTGTTACTGCAATATTCTGAGATCATATGATTGCCATTTGGAACTTTCTTTGCCAGCTTCCTACAAGCAATGTCAATGGGGAAGTTGGCAGGAAGTTGCGACATATGACATTGCAATTAACAGCATGGGGTTTACTTAATGACAGCAACTGGATGTGCTGGAATTTTCATCGCTGTGTGATATAGTCATATGACATTGCATTTTGTAATTACATTGTTTAGTGACAGAAATTCTAATTCCAATTACCATAATTAAGTGATGACTATCTGTATAGGATAAAGATAGGAGCTTTGGTGGCTCAGGCTGTTAATTGCCTGCTCTTAAGATCCAGCTGTCTACAACTACTGTAGGCTCGAATCCCACCAGGCTCAAGGTTGACTCAGCCTTCCATCCTCTCGGGGTAGGTAAATTGAGGACCCAAGATTGTTGGGGGCAATTAGCTGACCTTGTAAAAATGCCGCTTAGTAATAAGCAGGCATATACAATGGAATGAAGGCTATTGCTGAGCGCATCGGGTTGTGCTCCAAAAATTGTAAGCCGCCCTGAGTCTTCGGAGAAGGGCGGCATATAAATGTAATTAAAAAAAAAAAAAGTGGTCAAACTTGAATGCCCATTGCATTTGGTAAGCTGCTAGAGTAACAAGGTGCTGCAGTCTTCCAAAAACCATCAGAGTCAATATTTGTAATCCCAGGGGAAAACTTTAACTCCTTTGGAGAAAGCCTTCGAAATTGGGGAAGCCTAACTGTATCTTACTCCTAAAGAAAAAGCCTATCATAGATAAGCATCCCTATGCTTAAATTGTGGAGACCAGGGTGATCTGATGTTCACATGGGCCACCAAGCTATCTTAGAAAACAGGTTCCATTAGAAACCCATTTAGTCTAAGCATGTGCCCGTACAAAAATGTGTTTTTCTTTTTAAAAAATTTGTTGATTTAAATAGATTAACTAAAAGTACCTAAATAAACCTGGTCTTGTGTTTTGCTAGAGGAGGGTTTATATTAGTGATGGAGAGAAAAACAGATCAAACTTCCTCATTTAATTGATGCTTTTTCAGTAAGCCGTAATTTCTTACATTCAGTTCTAAAGGCATTGAGACATACAAGATTTCTCCTGCTAACTTAACTCTGAGAAGAAGAAAAACATTGTTTGCGAGAGGGTCATAAATCAAGGTTTGCTACCTTTTTTTATTTTCTCAAATGAAGAGGAATTTTGTCCTCCCTCTAACTGGTAGAGCCAGCTGGTCTTATAAACCCTCCAAATAAAGGTTGCCAATAGCCAGATCCAGTCTAGCTACTCAACATTTCAGCTTGTCTTCTCACAAATCACCTTCTTTTTCTCTTCCTACTTTTGCCCTGTATATGGATTATTCTTCTGTCAGGCACTTCTCCCCTCTTCTCTAGATGTTAAATTTCAAATCCCTGCCCCTTTAATTGTCATATTTTCCCTCATGACACCAGGTTTTTCCAGTGAAAACTGAGTGCTCATGAATATCATGCTAAAAAGTGATTATATATAGTATTCTTTTTCAGATATAGTGAGAATATCAAATAGGAATTCTTCAGAGAAAAAGTGATTTATTTTTTTTAACTATCTTTCCTCCCAAAAACATTTAAAGAGAATAAACTTCATATTTTAATCTGATCACTAAACATTATAGGTAAGAAAGCAATACAGTCTATGCCCATGGTGGCGAACCTATGGCACACATGCTGGAAGTGGCACGCAGAGCCATTACTGCTGGCACATTGAGCCCTCGCCCAGAAAAGGTCTACTGCACATGTGCATGCCGCCTGCCCAACAGCTGATTGTTGAGTATCTGGTGTGCATGCACGACGGCGGGGCGGGGTGCGGGAGACACGTGTGCATGCGCAGAAGCGCGTGGTGTGCAGGGGATCACATGCACATGTGCAGAAACACACAGCACGGTAGCGCGGGTCACGTGCACATGTGCAAAAGCACGCAGTGTGGGTCGTGCGTGTTGTGCATGCATGCGCAGGGGCATGGGGGGCCCACGCACTTTGCCTTCTGGGTGATGGCACATGAGTGCAAGTGCACAAGCTCAAGCAGTTATCGGCACGGGAGCCCAAAAAGGTTAGCCACCATTGGTCTATGCCTAAGCAAAGATGACTGCTTTAATGAATAACACAGAGATCTTGCTCTCTTACTGAAGCAGGTTCTAAAGCACTTTTCCCAAATCATTTTCAAAGCAAGCACAGTATTATTACATCTATCATTATTTTTAATTAAATCACAATAAAATACCTTGTTTTTGTTATGGCATTACAGTACTCTTAATAAATTTACAGTACTGTTTAAAAATTTTAATATACTGCATTGTTTCCAATATTAAATCAGGATTAAGATCTAAAGCTGCATTCTTACTATGCCACAAATATTTCTGAGTGATTTGGACTCAGTTACTGCCTCTAGCTTAAACTCTCTTTTCAGGTTGCTATTACCGGTAAGAAAATAGTGAGAGAAATCAAGTACCCTGAATTCCATGGAGACAGAGGGGGAGGGGAATGACATGAATTGGCCCTGTTTATATTTCCCCTAATGTTTGGCAGTAACAAATAACTATAGATTTACTACATTTTTCAAAACAGATTTGTGCACAAACATTATTTTTCAGCTTGTAGTACCACAATCTCCTAAATCATAAATGAATTTATATAAATCCCTCTTCCAAATATTTCTATGGGCAACAAATAATTTAAATTTATTTCTAAGTTGCAAAGGTTTTCTAACTTTGTCATAACACAACTGCTTGCATAAACAAAATAAAAAAAACAACGCCCTGAGTGATTTTTGACAGTTTTATCAGTTTCCCTGTGCAAGTTTAATCAGGTTTTTAAAAATGTTGAATCCTCAAGTTGCTTATGACCCTGGAAGATCTCAACTCAATATGAACACTTTGGATAAACAATTTTTTTATCCATAACAGAATGTACTATACCCCTTGACCTTAATTTTTTTAAAAGAAAGATTATATTTATTTAATGGCTCAGTGCTTTAGGATTCATAAAATTATTATACAATAATGTTCATAAAACATGAGTGTATATACTTGGTATTCTTTATTTTTAATTTTATTAATCTTATTGGGATTAAGATTTCAGATCTATTTTTAAAATCATGTGTCATATTGAACAGAAGAAAAAGGGTATATATTTTTGGGGACAAATGGAAAGGAGCTGGAAAAAAATCCTTGGAACATGTTATGTAGTACAACAATGTTGGTTCAGCAGTTATTGCATTAAAAGGAGTTCCTTGTCATAGATCAGATCTAGGAGCCAAAGTCAAAGTCCCAGATATAATAAATTATATTCCAATGAAATAATAATTTTTATTTAAAATTGTTTTCATTTAAGAATTGCTTCTGACCCTGACAAAAATTCAGTTTACCATTATATAGACAACCCAAGGCAGCACCACTAAAATAGCAATAACAATAGCACTTAGACGCATATTCCGCTTCACAGCCCTCTCTAAGCGATTTTACAGTACCAGCATATTGTTCCCAACAATCTGGGTCCTAATTTTACCAACCTCAGAAGGATGGAAGGCTGACGCAGCCTTGAGCCTGATGAAAATTGAACTGCTGACAGTCAGCAGAATTAGCCTGCAAAACTGCATTCTAACCACTGCGCCGCCACAGCTCAGAGAAAAGAGCTTCCTCCCCTTCCAGTATACCATATGATAGGGAGAAAAATTCTCGAAATCTCTACTCCTAATGAGCTACATTGATTTTAAATTGAAATGTAGCCCACTTGCTAGAATTCTTGAATTAGTGCTCGTTTATCTTACTAAATCTTGCTAAAGAAAGCTATGAATTCATGCTTGGGAAAAATTGCTTTTCACACCCATTTTCTGGAGAGAATGAGCCTAAGATTAGCACTTAGTTCAAGAATGGGAAACTAAGAGAAGGGATAAATGACATATTTTTGTACTGGAAAGATGTGTAAACTACTGGACTGGGAGAGAACTGGTGCTGGAATCTGTGCTGCTTGTTAAATAACAATCTGTAGTCAAGGTCTGCCCTGTGCGAACTCATAGACAGGGACTTCTTGGGGTCCTGTCGGCCGGGCAATGCCGGCTGGCAGTCCCCCGACGACGTGCCTACTCTGTCGCGGTCCCTGACCTCTGGAATCAACTTCCCTTGGGGCTCTGCCTGGCCCCTGACCTCCGCACCTTCCACCATGACCTGAAGACCTGGTTGTTTAACCAATCCAGGCTGTGACCCTTGGGAGGGGTGGTTTTAGATTTCGGATTGATTTTAAGTTTTGTATTTTGTAATTGTGTTTTGGGACTGTTTAGTTTAATTCTTTTTTAAGTATTTATTGTTGTTGTTTTATTGTGAGCCACCCCAAGTCTTCGGAGATGGGGCGGCATATAAGTCCCACTAATAAATAAATAAATAAATAAATAAGGATAAGCAACAAAGTGCCCATATTTGCTAATGACAATTAGTAATTTTAACAATTGTTCAAGAAAGTAAAATAATAATAGCTCCAAGTGCTATTAAAATCACAAATAAATAAAGTACAATATGAGCATATTGGGACAAACATCTCTGAGCTGGCAATGGCTGTTTTTAAAAAATGGATCATGGACTTATTGTGGTTAGTTCAATGAAAATGTTAAGCAATGTGTGACAGCTATAAAAAGATCAAATTAATTTTTAGAAGGAAATCATTAGGACAATTCATTTGGATGACATTAGGAATGAAGTACCCAATACAGTAATGTTGTCATATGAATCTATTTGTACTTGAGAAATGGCACTACATCTGAAAATATTGCAAAGCTGAAGATTTGATAAGGAGAAGCATGAAAACAGAGGTATGACCATGGAGATGTATAAAATAATTTATGGTGTGGACCAAACATGGACAAAGTGAGCACCTAGTTAGAACCCATACTCATGCATGGAAACTAATCCAGGGACCATTCAGGATTGACAAACAAAAAAATACTTTACACAAAACTTGTAAATCATGACATTCACTGTCTTTTGCAGTGAATGCCTTCTGAGAGCCATCTGTTTCAGGTTTTAAAAGGAAAGATGTTATTGACCAACAGTAGAACAAAGCCATTGCTTTTCTATCTATGGTTATGAGTTTCCAGAATGCCTTTGGTAGACCACTATATAAAATAGCAGACTAGAATACATGAAGACATTTGATCCAGCTAGGTTCTTTTTTTTGTTTTTATCCTTTATATAACACACTCTTGATTACCAGCATGAAAACAAAAGCAGAAAAATCATTAGCATCCTAGAAAGGCCTAGAAAGGTGTTTTCATGCCTTACTAAAATGTTGGAATCTGCTGGCACCTTAACAGGTGCCAGCAGGTCTGGATCGACTTATCCAGTGATTGGGCAAATCATACACAAAAAAAGCAGTGGTGGATCTTAAATCAACATTCTGGATACTGTGCCTTACTTAAGAACACAGGACTTGGCTGAGATACTGGCAGAGCATTGATATCTCAAGAATCCTGGACCAGGAATGTGAATATATGTATGAAGGAACACAAATAGGAAATCCATCTGATTCTGATTAAGGTGATCTGATTTCTTCTCCTTCCCCATCCAAGCCACAAAAGCTTACAGCTTTTCAGCTGTAAGGAATGCACATTTTGCCATAGGCATAGAAGGAAAAATTAGCAAGATTGATTCATCTCTAATTCAAATATTCAGATCAAACGAAGGAAAAATAATTAAAATAAATACATTTATATGTATTTATAAGAGAAGAAATATTATATTTAACAGAGATCCTCAAAAGACCCTTTTGCACTAAGTCCAATCTATGAGATGAATATACTTTGGAATATACAGCTGTACTATATATATTTTCTGTCCAGAGATAAATGCTCCCTAAAAGATACAGGATAAGTATATATTGTTTAAAATCTATTTATGCATAGGCAATTGATGCTAAAATCAGGTATGGAACATACCAGGAAGCTTTCCAATTATTTGATATATAAATATTAAATTATTATATTGGTAAATTATTATATATTCCTATTTCTAAAGGCCTTAACAGACTAATTATTATTTACTTTAAATGAATTATTATTCAAAATCAAATTAATAGTCAAAATTAAATAAAAGCCTCATAGAATTAAACCCTAAATTAAATTAAAAGATACTTGCTGCCTCCTAGTTTTTCTGATAGGAAAAGTGCTTGGTATGAATACATAATATACAAAATGTAACAAAATAACAATTTCAAAAACAGGAACAGATCGATTTTTTCTACCCTAGTTTTGTAAACCAGAGAGCTAAAATCAATGTCTGTAGATTCTTTTTCCATTGTTTACTCTGTTACTTCAGAATATCTACCTCTCTCTGTCTGGACAGTTGTGGTCATCCATTATTCGATGTCTATCCATTCGATTCATGGTATTGTAATGTGCAGGAGTAGATCGGGCCCCTCGAGACCCATGTTCCACATTCCTTGAAGAAATAAAACCATCAATGTTACAGAGGGGGAAATTAGCAGATCCCTTTGCTAATCTCTAAAATGATCTTTAGAAATCAAATGTAGGCTGTCACGTTCTTCACTCTCACAGTTGTTGTTTTTTGTCATTAATACATGGTTGTTATTTAAATTCTGGCATCTGATGCACCATTTTGAAAATGCTTTAGCATCCTATAAATCCTATAAATCTTTGCAATCAAATAATTGTAAAACAGAAACTCGGTTGCCTCTTAACTGATGAGAGAAATTTGAAAAAATTAAACCAGGTTCTAATGCCTCCAATAGGTAGGGAAATTGTTTCCTGAATACTTAGATTTGCTTTTGCCATAGCCTAAAATCATTGTGCTGTTACATATAATTCTATTGCCCAATAACTGACCAATCTTATCTTATTTGGAAATAAAATGGAATTCCAAACAATCTATCCACTACAGAGTAAGCTTGTAATTTAAAATTATTCACGCAAAATAACCAGTACTTATTGAAACAAATTCTAATTAAATGGGTATCTTGATGAACTTTATTGGTAATTCACATTAGTTCTAATACAGCTCTAAACTCTAGTTAAGGCAGAAAGGAGAATTCACTCTATAACTAGAGAAGCATAAAAGGGAATGTGCATTAATTCTCTAATTAATAAAGGTACCAGAGGCACAAATGCATCAATCTTTATTTGCTGATATATTGAATATTATAAAATATCATTTAAGTATTTTCCTCTGTGTTTTTTTAAACAATATTTAACTTTTGGCATGATATTTAAAAGAAACTTTTAAAGTTTTAAAACAAGTATATAATTTTCATAAACAGTTGAAACTTTGACACACAATAGGAAGAGATTTCTTTTCACAGATGTTATAGGAGGCCTATATTAACTTTATGGTAGTAAAAAAATCAAGAGAATGGTAGGACATTTTCTGACTAGTACAATTTATATTTTTATTTTTTTTGTCAATTGAGGAGAAAAAACTTAAATGTTAAATTTTTATCAGTTGAAAATATTTCCTGTTTTTCCAGGGATGCTTATCTTTGTTACTATATTTTCTTGAATGGCAACAGGTTCTTTGGGGATGGGGGAGAGAGAGAGAGAGATCAACCAAAACAATCTAGGTCAGTTACAATCATTCATAACTTTTTGGATTTCTCCACTGCTTTCTGTTACTACAAGGATAGGGAAAAAGTCTAAAGAAAATGCTTATAAATTTATGACTATGGTAGTGGAGACTTAAAATATGTGTTAATTGTCCCTTAAGGGGGCATTGGAGGAAAGATAATACTCTGTAATTAAACATTATGGCAGAGGAATAAATGTTATAGGATTGGAAGTATCTCTTCCCTATGACTTCCTCCTCCCATCTTTAATAAAATGGTTCAAGTTCAGGGATGTCAAACAGCCTTGGCCAGACATTTTTGAGCACAGGTGTCTTTGACAACACAAACAAACCAACACACACACACACACAAAACCTGCCTTTCCTCTTTACAAACTTATAAACAACTTCTAACCAGTCTTACACCAACTGAACCTCAGCAAGATGGCTGCATCATGTCTGCTCAGGCAATTCCTAATGTGTAAGGCTGACTAATGTTTGCTATTATTATTCCAAGCTGGAGTCTAGACAGCACTATAATTCTGATATTCTCCACTTATTCTTCCTATCCCCATGCACTTGTTTTCTTCAGTAGTTTGATATTTTTTGCTTTGTTCCATATAGTATCCAGGGCACAACTATATTGAAAAATCAGAACCAAGATCTATAATGGCTTCACTTAATATTTTTTGTAAGTTAATTCCACACACTATATAGTTAGAAGAACCTGTTTACTGTTGTTTGGAAGATATGAAAATAACCAATTTTGGGGCTTTCATCTACAGTAGAACCTCTGGTCACGAACGCTTCTGACCAAGACCAAATTGGGTTCCAACCAAAAAATTCACATTTTTTTTTCCACAACCAATTTTCCCTTCTGTGCAATTTTTTTTAAAGTGCCAAATTTCCAAAATTAGATTCAGGGTACGACCAAAGTTATAGAACAAATTATGGTTGTGACCAGAGATTGTACTGTACCTGCCAAAAACTGAAAGAGACAGGGCTTGCTCTCTCATGAACACATGTGTATAGACACAAATTTCCAATTAGTTAGCAGTTTTGTGTGGATTTTAACCTTAAGTTGTTATTGATCAACCTTGAATAAAATAATGAATACAAATAGTACATGAATAAAGTAGTCTAATATTTTCTTGAGATAATATTTTCTGATGTTAACATGGCCATTGTATGCTCTTACTAAATATTATACATTTCACGTTGCGCATGTAAACTTTATAAGTCTCATTAAAATATTACTACACCACTGACTAATTATTAATGTGATTCCGACTATTTTGTTACCAAGAGAAAAAGATTGCCTATAATATATATAGATCAAAATATGTGAGGACCTCAATAAAAAAATATTTTCAGGCTTCTGTATGTATTTATTGGAAACCTTTTACTATAACCAGTATCTTCCATTTTAAACAGGCAGAACAGATCTCATAGAACAGGAGTACTATGTATAGACTGCCACTGGAGTATGGAAACACAGATATTCCAGCATGAAATTCTACTAAAAATAAATAAAATAATCTCCCAAGAAAAAATGGTAAGCAGAAGATTATTTAAAATAATTATCATTACTATCAATACCACAGTTCTAACAAGACCATTTTATACTTTTCTCACCTCAGTGTCTCTTGTCTGTGTGCAGAAAACTTTCTTGCGTACTTACAGCTTTCCATATTAAACAGAATTTTAAAAAGTAGCATATCATACTACACTCAAAATGGAGATTAACAGCTATTGGACATAACATTCATCTGAATGGTGATAGATACTAACATAAAAAGTATTTTAGTCATTCTATGTTATAACAATCTTTTTGTATGTAAGTATTATTACCCAATTTCTTTATATTATATAAATTCATCAATGAATAATTAACAAATGTTATGTATTACTATTATACATCGTTTATTCTATGGATACTTTTACTGTTTTTTGCTTTATAATTTTACAGTTGTTTGTTTTATAATTTCAGCATTGTAAGTAGCCCAGGGTCACTTGGTTGAACTGGGTGACTACAGAAATTGAATAAATAAACACAGAAAATGGATAAATAAACACTGACAAATATGAATAAGTTAATAAAATAGATCATTATAAACAAAGTATTTCTTTTAAGTAAACAATTAGTTTAATTTTTTCCTTCTTTCATTTTTTTTCACTTTTATAAAGTCATGTTTGATCACGGTGTGTTTTGTACTGAACCCCAGCCTTCCCCTACAAGTTTCAACTAAAATTTACCTTTGTAATGGAGGAACACTGGGAGACCATGATCTAGTTCTTCCTATACTGTCACCACGGTGAGGAGAACCTGATCGAGAACAATGATTGGATGACATCACTTGTTCTGGCACTGATAATGTTGAACTTTGAAGATCTCTTCCATTATGTCTGTAATCTACAAAAAAAAATAGAACTGAAAGAAATATAGGGGCTTACTGATTTATTTTTTCTGGTGTTTTTTCCCCAAGTAGTATGGACAGTAGAAAACTTTTCAAATTGCTCACATCAAATCACATAAATTCATAAAAATAGCCTTTGTCAAATAGGACCATATAATGAAGCCATTCATGTCCAATAACAGTCAGCTAATATTTTTGGAAACCTCAAAACTGAAATAGGTTTCCATTACTGTTTTATTTCTTCCCCAAATAAGTATAGAGAGCAGAAGCACACACAATATCTAATGCTTGGTGACATCCCAGATCCCAGAGAGCTGTATATGCAAAATTATCTGCCCCCAAAGGAATTGTGTAATTTTTATTAACATTGAATGGAATGCATACTTTTATTTCTTATTACTTTTGTGGGGAATAATGTCTTTGAAGTTTTCTGAAATCTGAATCGTATCTACTTATTATACTTTTACTTGGGCCCTCTTCCTACTAAGTGTCAAGGTTCCCACTAATTAACCCAAGCAAATCAGAACTCTGACACTTGGCTCCTTCTCAAAGGTCTTCTTTAATGAGTACATCACATCGACACAGCTTCATGGGGAAACCAACTCTAAATTTTTCCCGTGGTTACAGTATAATTAAACTAAGAAATAACCCCATACCCAAGTGTCACAAGGTCACGTTGGCCAATTAGGTTAATTGGTGGGCTCTTCAGGCACTCCTTGCCCAACATTATTGGTTGCCAGTAGAGATGACCTTGGTTCTCATGAGAAAGCTCTTTGTTGTGTGTAGTAATGCATTCCAACCTCCCTCCCACCCCTTTTCCCCTCTGTTTAGCAACTGAGGAACAGAAAGATGGATGCTGCCAGGTTCAGTTCAAAGTTGACACTACATTTATCAATCTCAACATTATTTATAGATCCTACAGCAAGTATTTTGTCTAGTCTTAGTCTCAAACAACTTTAATCTCTTTCATAAAAATGTATTTCCTTAGTTTACCAGATGTAATGTCACAGAATATTTCCTGCCATAACAGAATTTTCATTGTAATTTCTAAATATGATACAGCCTGGTGGGGGAGAAAAGGCTAACTTCTGATATAAGCCTTCCTTAGGGATGTGTCAAAAAAAGACAGTGCCCTACTTATTCTTACTGATATAACTTCTCCATAGGTACACAGCTGTAAGCAACAAAATTAAGCAAAAATTATTCAATTACATGAGGAAGAAAACCATTATTGAACAAGTTAAAAACATAATGTTCAATAAAATGAATGGTATATAAAATGGAATAATATTTTAAATAAAGCTGCCCCTCATCTAGAAAGTGCTAATTCAGAACAAGCTACTTAGATATAATGTGTTCATTATGCCTTTTCATTGCTTCCCAGGGGAAGTCCTTTAACGGAGCCTACCGTATCTTAATTAAAAACCTGGAAGCTGGGGGAGTTTGTCAACAAGCCTATATAAACTGCTGATTTTATTACAAATAAGATTATAAAAACACAAGGGAGGAAATCAAAAATCGTGACACAGCGTGTAAAAGAAGCTGAAACTGGAAAAATGTAACTAAATAAATCTAAAACAAAAGAACCACCAAGATTATTTGCAGGGTAGTCACAACATATCCAATATGTAGAAGATGGCCCAGATCTTTGGACTTTGAGCTATACCCAGGGGTGGGATTCTACCAGTTCACACCTATTCTCTAGAACCGGTTGTTAACATTCTAAGGAGTTCGGAGAACCTGTTGTTAGAAGTAATTACTGCCTTAATCCTGTAAGGAAGGCAGGAAGGAAACATTCTGGTGTTGCTTACAGAAACTTCCTCTTCGTTAACCCTTATTACATTCTTGGCAGGACTAGACTTCCTGTCTCAGGAACTTCTCTGGAGTTTTTTTCCCCTCCTTTGCTAGTAGTTTGCTTGTGTGGAGTGACCATTCAAAGTTACAATGGCACTGAAAAAGGTGACTTATGACCATTTTTCACACTTACTACTGTTGCACCATCCCCAGAGTCATGAAAGGCCAGGCAAGGAGATGCGTGCCTCAATGTGAGTGATATTGAGTTGGCCACGCCCAGCCAATAACATGACCACCAAGCCATGTCCACCCAGCCACATGACCACCAAGCCACACCCACCAACTAAGAACCAGTTGTTAAAAAATTTGAATCCCACCCCTGGCTATACCATTGACCAAAAATTTGGTAGACTCCTTTTATCTGGCATTGGGACAAATATGGAGTAGCCAGGGCAAAAGGTGATACCTGCCTAAAAGTCAGCCAAATCAACCCTGACAATCAGTGGGGTGACAGATGTTACAACTAGATTGGGGGAAACTTGGAACAGGAAAGTGGCAAAAGACACTCTCCTCTGGTTCTTGTTGCTTCTCCTAAGTCTCTTTTCCTGCCAGGAGAGCCAAACCTGGAGAATCAATTTTGAAGGAAATTTTGGAATTTAGCATTCAATCTTGAAAAAATGAGGCATGGAGAAAGGAAGAAATGAAACAGAAGGAGGACTACATTTTCATTTAGTGTACAGTCTCAATAGCTAAAAGAAGTATAATTTGCACTGCAAAATTCCTGGATGAGAAATAATTGACTACACTATTTTTAAAAGCGTATGGAGAAGGGGAAAATCATTTGTCATAGCTTGTTATGGTGCGGGTTAATGACATCTGTTTGAAGATTCAACTACAAATAAAATGCATCAATGAATGTACGCAGATTTTATTACTTTTCAATTGTCTCACCCTAATAACACTGCTATTATATCTGGTTCTATTTCTTTTTTCCCTACATTTCAGTCATTCCATTTCAAAATTCAAACTGCAGCAAGAGAAAGAAATAATTAAGATATTATAACCATGTAGTCTCCATGAAAAACATGCTTTGGCATTTTTTAATGCCATATGACATTAAGTGAAGAACGGTTTGATCTACGGAATGGGACATGGATTCTTGAACTTAGGAACCAGAACTGCTGTGCCATTTGTAACCTAAAGACAAACTGTAAATATTGTGTGTGCCTAAATCAGTGTTTCTCAACCTCATAACTTTAAGATGTGTAGACTTTATCTCCCAGAATTCCCCAGCCAACATGAAGCAGAGCATCTTAAGGCTGTTGATGTTGAGAAACACTGGCCTAAATTACTGTGGCCTGGAAGTACCCTTCAGTACTAGGAATTTTAAGCCAATCACAAAGCACGCAGTTTATTTATTTTATTTTTATCCTGACTTTATTGTTTTATAAATAACTCAAGACAGCAAACATACTTAACACTGCTTCCTGCTCTTATTCCCCCCATAACAACTATATGAGCTGAGCTGAGCTGAACTGAGAATGACTAGCTGAGCTAGTTTTATGCCTAAGGCAGGACTTTGGTATAGTTGTACCTAACATTGTACAACTGTACAATGGTACAGTTTCAATGTATCATTGTTTTCAATAATTTGCCCATGAAGCAGGAATTCTATAAGTGGAATTTCATTTACAAAAAGAAAGGTCTATTTTAGCATTGGGAAGATAACTGTTTTGCTTAAAAACACTAATCATTATAGTTCTGTCCTGTCCAAGATTTATGGGAGGAAATGTAGTTTACCCCAGAAAATATTTAACATGTGGAATATATATTTTTCTCACTAAGAAATAATAGTAGCCTGGCAATGTTCTTGAAAACATAATGAGATACTTTCACATACAAACAGAACACAAATTAGGTGGTTATTTACAGCAAATAAATTACAAAGTTAATACCTACCAATTAATACTGAGAAAACTCTTTATTCCGAATGGTTTTTAAATATTTCAATTAAAGAAAAGCTCTAAGTGGCTTTCTCTCTAATCTCGCATATTTGGAAATAAATGTATTTAAATTTTGTTTAAAAGTACATATGCAGTTCCTCCCATTTTTTTTTACTTTTGAAAATGCAAATTAAAATAAGAAAAAAAATAGGACAGCCATTTGTCACTATTATAATGCTACTTATCCAGCAGCTGACTGTACTCACAAGTGTTAATAAGGTAGGTAATAGGAAAACATTAGTTAGTAAGAAATGAATTGCTCTTGGAGCAATGAAGTGTTTAAACAGAGGCTGGATGCATATCTGTCAGAAATACTATAATAGTGAATTCTTGAATTGCCTGATCCTTATAAAGAAACTATTATACTTATGAATCAATCAGAACTGCTAATAATGTTTATTGCATTTGCTTCTCAGAAGTTTTAGTAAGACTGTATAACCATGATTAGGAAACACAAACAATAAAATAAGCATTGTCTTGTCTGACCATTTAAGCTGCAGTTGCCATTAAGGAAAGCAGCTATCAAGTCCTTACCACTGTGTTCCACCTGAAGATCGAACAATTGTCAGCAGTATTAATACCAAAGGGGTGCTACAATGTTTGCAAAAGCAGCAAGCATAGTCCCTGGGTGTTATCAGTCCATAGCTCTAGTTGTCGCTAGGGGAGTTTTAGTAAAATATAAAATTGTACATTTTTTCTTTTGAGCAATGACAGCTTTTAAATAAATTGTCTGATTAACAAAACTTAAAAATGTAAAATTAAAAGACTCTGCCATAAATAATAAAAAATTGAAAAGATGTAGTAAATGTAATCAAGTGAATATATTCATTAAGAATATAAGAATAGGATGAACATAGCTTGAGTTTAAGTGTTAAGTTGGCATAGAGAGGCAGGACACGGAGTGCTACAGCTCAAAGTTTATTGTGATTTCAGCTCAGAACGGACCCAACTGGCTCAGCCGCGGCAGCTACTTATAGCCGGCTGCCGCGGCTGCCAGCCAATCAGAGTGCAGGGTTTTCCTGCACTTTTACAACCAATGAATTCAAACACTTTACAACACAACCAGTCATTTTAAACTCTGCATACATAACATTAAGGTTCTTAACTGTAAACATGAATGCTAAACAAATGAGAAACAAAAACACTCTATAGTGATAGCAAGATGGAAAGAAAATAATAAACTACCATTTCAACATGTTTCCAAATTTCATGCTATCCCCATTAACTAGGATTTTTATGAAATAAAATAATACAAGCTCAAGCTCAGAAGGATTATGGAAGGAGGCATAAAGTAGGAAGAGATAAATGAGCGGGAAAGAAAAAGACCTCCCCCCTTTTAGATTTTATTAAAAGGTTCAAATCATGAGGGGGGGGGTTTAATGTTAATTTTGGGCTTATTTTTAGAAAGTAGTTGTTAAGTTTGCATGAAGAGTCAGACGCGAGGAATTCCAGCAAAAGACTTTATTAATGACAACAGCTCGAATGGACCCGTCCGGGTAAGGCTACGGCTGCTTCTTATAGCCGGCAGCCGTAGCTGCTAGCCAATGGGAGTGCAGGGTTTCTTCCCGCACTATTTAAACCAATACCATTTGACATTTTACAAGACCAATTCAAATAAACCAATAACATTTAAACCTACATACATAACACCCCTCCCCACTAGGTTCAGTCCATACCAAACCCCAACCTATCTAATGTATTCCTTTAAATAGGTGGGGCTCTTACGTGTACGTTGAGACCTTCGTGGTTCAGAATCTTTATTGTTCTCACCCAGTGAGAGGGAAATGTGTCTGCTGACATTTCCCTGTTAGGACTTCCTGTGAAAGAAGACCCTGTTAGACTGTTAGAATCTGGTCTCTCCTCCCAACCCATCTCCATTCCAATGTCAACACCCAAGTCTGGTAGTGATGTACAATCTTCCACTTCTAAGGATGGATCTAGGCATTGTGACAGGGTTCGGGATGGTTCCTGTCGTAATGACTCTACTTCTAAGGATGGATCTTGGCATTGTGACAGGGTTCGGGATGGTTCCTGTCGCAATGGCTCGTTACACAAAGGGTTGATTCCTGTTTGCTGATATTCCTCCTGTTCCTCCCCTTCCCCTAGAAGAGACATCAGGTGAGGGACCTAGAGAGAGACAGGGCGATGTTCCTGAGTGAACCGGGATCTAAGTTGGTCAATGTGCCTGCTCCAGAGGAGGCCATCCTCTGTTTGAACCCTGTAAGAAAGAGGGCCAGTGATGTGAGTTATTTCAGCAGGAATCCACAAAGGTTCACCTGTAAGGTTCCTAGCATAGACAGAATCTCCCACACTAAAAGAACGAACTTTGGAAGTGGAATCCAGTGGTGTATTGGGTGCATAAGTGGGATGAAGTCGGTCAAGGGAAGACCTAAGTTTCCTGCCCATTAACAACTCTGCTGGGGACAAGTTAGTTGATGGGCTAGGAGTGATGTGCTGAACACTAAGAAGCTTTTCAAGCTTCTCAGTGATGTCCCCAGGACCCAGCTGCTGAAGCTTTTCTTTGGTAAAGCGCACCATACGTTCAGCCCGGCCGTTGGCGAAGGGTGCCCAGGGGCTGTAAGGGCATGTCTGATGCCCTGTTGAGCTAGAAAGGATTCAAAAATGTTAGACGTGAATTGAGGGCCATTGTCAGAGACAAGGACATCTGGTAACCCATGGGTTACAAAGAGCTTTTTGAGCTGCTTGATAACAGCCTCAGTAGTAGTAGAAGTCATGAGAATAACCTCTAGCCATTTGGAGTATGCATCTACAATTACTAGAAACGTGTGCCCTCTTGTAGGGCCTGCAAAATCAATGTGGATTCTAGACCATGGGCCCCTAGGACATTCCCATTCCTGTGTGGGGGCGTGAGGTGGGGCAGGCCTGACTACCTGGCAATTGGGACAAGAGGCAACCCAGTTTTCAACCATTTTGTCAATACCTGGCCACCATACATAACTCCTGGCCAAACCTTTCATCCTTACAATCCCAGGATGACCCTCATGTAACATTTCCAAAACCTCCCTTTGCAGTTTTGCAGGAATAACCACCCTGTTACCCCACAAAATACATCCTCTTAATACAGATAATTCAGTTTGCCTGGATTTGAAAGGTTGGGCAAAGTGAGGTAGATCTTGAAGAGGCCAACCTTTTTAATCCAGCCCATAACAGGTGCCAACACAGCATCTTTGGCAGATTCTCTGGCAATCTCAGCAGCATGGACTGGAAGCTTAGCAACGGTCTCCAGGAAAAGGTGTGAGTCTCAAGTTCACAGTCCTCCTTGTGGCAAGGTAGTGGGCAACGACTCAGTGCATCAGCATGTCCAATGTCCTTGCCAGGCCTGTGAATCAGTTTGTAGGAGTAGGCTGCAAGAAATTCAGTCCACCTCAGCATTCTTGGTGACAGGATAATAGGTGTAGGTTTGTCTCCTGCCACGATGCCAAGCAAAGGTTTGTGATCTGTAACAATGGTGAATGACCTGCCATACAGATATTCATGAAATTTCTTAACAGCTGCAACAACTGCTAAAGCCTCCTTGTCCAATTGGCTGTAGTTCCTCTCTGCTTTGGACAGCGTGCGAGAGTAGAATGCAATTGGGGCTTCCGCCATTGGGAAGCCTGTGGCTCAAAACCCCTCCCACTCCAAAAGGGGATGCATCACAAGTCAGAACAACAGGTAAATTCTCAGAGAATTGAATCAACACAGCATCAGACGTGATTAGTCTCTTAATACTGTTAAATGCTGACTGTTCCTTCCGCCCCCAGATCCAAGCAGCCTTCTTATCAAGTAAACGATGTAAGGGTTCAGCAATAGATGCTTTGTGAGGTAGAAACATGTGATAAAAGTTAATAAGGCCAAGGAAGGCTTGCAGATCTGACTTGCAACGAGGTTTAGGGGCTTCCTTGATCGCTTTAACCTTGGCATCAGTGGGGTGGATGCCCTGTTTATCAATCATGTACCCCAGGAATTCAACTCTGTCTGTTTTGAGAGTGCATTTATCTTCCTTGACTTTCAAACCTGCTTTTCTGAATCTGGTAAGGACTTCTCTGAGTCTCTCTTGAAGCTGAGTGTCATTCTCAGCAGAGATTAACACATCATCAAAATAAGGCACTACCCTGGCAGTCCTTGCAACATTCTTTCCATAAGACTTTGAAAAATGCCAGGTGCCACGCTTACTCCAAATTGTAGTCTTTTACATTTGAAGGCACCTCTATGAGTCACAATTGTTTGTGCCTCTGCAGTGGCATCATCAACTGTTAATTGTTGATATGCCTGAGCTAAGTCCAGTTTAGCAAATACTGTACCCCTGCCAAGGGAATGGAGCAGATGATGCACAACAGGTACAGGGTATGCTCTGCTGCAGCATGGTTAAGTGTCCCCTTGTAGTCACCACAGATTCTCACTGACCCATCAGCCTTGACTGGTGTGACTATGGGTGTTTCCCATCTGGAGTGGTCAGTAGGTTCCAAAACCCCTTGGGCGATGAGCTTATCTAATTGTGCATCAATTTTTCCTTTAAAGCAAATGGAACCCTCCTGGGCTTTAAACGAATTGGGGCACCTTGGGGTCTAAACTGAAAGCAATAGGGGTCCCCATATACTTGCCCAGTCCTTCGCTGAAGACCTCTGGAAACTCAGACTTCAAGGACTCTTCCCAGTCAGAACTGCTCACGTGATGGATGCCAGTCACCTCGATGCCAAGTGGCTTGAACCACTCAAGTCCCAGCAAACTTGGGCGATCCTTGTCCACGATGGTCAGTGGCAAACGTTTGGTGTGGCCTTTAAACTGCACGTTGAATTCCCTCGCTCCAACTACTGGAATCTTGTTCCCTTGGTAGTCTTTGAGGGTCAGTGCTTGCTTCTGGAAATGTTTTTTCTGAATTCTTGGAAAGAGTCTGTGTATAGTGTCCCATGACACCATAGATAAATAAGAGCCTGAGTCCACTTCCATGTGGCACGGTCTCCCTTCAATAAACACCTTCACATGTACTTTTCTGCTATTTAAATGTGAAGAATGACCAATGGATATTGTTTGGTGAGTTTCACTCTTGCCATTTGCTTTTGAATTTCGCCCCATTTTTCCACTTAAATTGTTGGGCTTAAAATCTTCCTCAGGAAGTTTCTTCCTGAATGGTGGAGTTCTGGATGATTTGCAGACTCTGGCTATATGACCCCGTTTCTCACAACGTAGGCAAATGGAGTCAAAAACTTGCATTCAGTGCGGGTGGCCCCCCACATCCTCTGCAAACGAATCCTTGCCTGTTTTTTTCAGAGTCTTTTCTTTTCTTCTCCATTCTGAGCTTAAAATCCCCTCTTCTTCCTCACTGCTATCCGAATCAGAGTCTATTTGTTTGCAATGAGTTGTTGAGGATTTTTCCCCATCAGAATGGCTTGAGGCCTGGCTCGAGGCCTTGTTAATCTTTTTCATGGCGCAGCTGAGGACTTGGTGGCTTCTGCTGAAACAGCCTCTTCAATAGCCTCTTTAAGCGTGATTTTTGGTTTCATTAACAGTTTGCTTTGTAAGATCTTATCTTTAAGGCCCAAAACAAACCGATCACGCATGGCCTCTTCTACGTTGGTAAAGTCACAAGCACCCCAATGTCCCTTAAACTTGCCACGAAGTCATTAACACTCTCGCTATCCCCTTGATCCCGACGGTAAAATTCGTGTCTCTTAATGAGGCACGATACTTGTGGGGCGTAATGGGCTCTTAAAAGTCTTTCTAATTCGGGCCATTCTATTACCTTCAATTCTGCTGCTCCCGCCAACGCCGCCATTTTGAAAACTGCCGGACCGCAGTGTGTGAGAAAGACCGCCCTCTTCCGTCTCTCGGGGATGCCGGCGAGATCGTTCCCTTCCAGGAACATGTGGAACCGGTCTGCATACGATTCCCAGTCTTCCGTCGCCGGATCGAACGGTGCTGGGGGTGTTCAGCGCAGCCATCTCGCTCAGTTGCTTGTTCGTCGCGTCGTCTTCTCTTCAGGGAATCCCATCCTCGTCGCCAGTGTTAAGTTTGCATGAAGAGTCAGGCGAGGAATTCCAGCAAAAGACTTTATTAATGACAACAGCTCGAATGGACCCGTCCGGGTAAGGCTACGGCTGCTTCTTATAGCCGGCAGCCGTAGCTGCTAGCCAATGGGAGTGCAGGGTTTCTTCCCGCACTATTTAAACCAATACCATTTGACATTTTACAAGGCCAATTCAAATAAACCAATAACATTTAAACCTACATACATAACAGTAGTCATTCCTAAAGCAAGCAAAGATATGGAATATAACTCTGACACAACCCAAGAAAATGTATTTAGAAAGAACTGAAATATTTCAAAGATACTCAAAAAAGGACAGCAATTGGGAGGAGTTTCTATAATACCAGGCAAAGAAAAAAGCATTTCTAAGGTATGAATTAAGAGAATTACTTATACTGATTAATATCAACAAACAATTGCTAAAATAAATGACGAACAGGAGATCATTAGCAGTAGACCTATTTTCTAGACTTAAATTATACTTCTCTTGAATCATTTGCAACCAAGTTTATGGAAATGTTTTTCCTTCTTTTCCTCCAGGCCATGAATAAGCAAGATTCTTGCTATGAATGAGGTAGAAAGTTGCAAAATTATTTCTGAAAAGGGTAAGACTTTTTTTTTCAGTAGCCAGTACCAGAAGTTGTTCAAGCTTTCTTAACATGCATTCATGCATGTATGACATCTTCAGCATAAGCAAACCTGGTGGCTGATAACTTTAAATTGTTGTTTCAACACTTTATTGCTCCTCCTCTATTGTTTCAGTGGAAAAGGCAAATAATGATTTTCGATCTCACTCAAACTTGCATTTTCTGAGATTTAAATAAATATTAAATTTCTGGCATAAAAATGTGCCTTTTGTGTTTTGTTTTATAATTATGGATTATATCCAACAACAAATGACTGAGTGCTACCGCATTCTGTCACTCACTGTAATGTTCTCACTGACTACCTTGCATATTTGTTTGATAAGATCAAGCTCTCCATACCTCTGGCAAAGTGAAATATATTGCATAATTGCTTGCCCTGATATTTTTCAGAAGACATTAGCAAATTAGTTTGGGGAGTGAGTGACCAGTGCCATCAGCTGTCTTTTCAGTGTATGCTGAATTATTATGTTTGTTTTTTGTCTTTTGGGCTATTGGGTCTTTGGATTTGTTTACAATGTTTTTGTTTATGGGCTACCATGCAAGGCCTTCAAAAACCATTGTGTAGCCAGACAGGTTGAATATTGGACAAATGTATCCATCAGCTTTTTCTGTATTGTATCCGGGCTTGAAAAGTGGCTGAAATAGGTCCAGATAATTCATTTACTGCAGGATCTCTGGACCTATTGCTCAATACCTTTACAATTGCCTGCTCCCAAAAGGGAAGATTAGAGCCTAAAAGGAAATATTCCAGAATCATTTAAGCCAGCAATTGATTTTTTTTAAAGAAAGGATGCACTATTATCTCCTTTAATGATCAAAGAAACACTCTCTATCAAAAACACTGACACCAATACCAGGTCACCTCCCAGGTAGCTTTAACAATCCAAGAGGAAACTAGATCTAATAAACAAATGGCCATGTTCATAGACTGAAGGACCTTGCCCATGTCATCAGGTGTTACAAACTCAAACTCAAGCCAGATCACTCCACAAGGCCATGCTCCACCATCTCAACTGGACCGAATCGGTTGGAATCCAACTGAGTACATCTAAGCAGCTTTCTTTGCAAGATAAACCAAGTATTCTTACATCAGCCCTATAGATATCCCTGTAGCTGATTAATATCTACCAATTAATACTGAGAAAACTCCTTATCCTAAACCATTTTTAAGTATTTTAATTAAAGATCTCTGAGTGTATTTCTCCCATATTTGGAAATCAATGTAATATATGTTATAAATAAGAAAAATAGGACAGCCATTGGTCACTATTATAATGCTACTAATCTAGCAGCTAACTCTATTTATAAAATTTAGTAAGAAAGGTAGTATGTAAGTAAGGATTAATTAGCACTCAAAGCAGCCAGAAACCAAGGCCACTAAGGCTCATAACCAGGAATTAATGGTGGAGGTTGATGGCTAAACAATGAAATTGCTTTCAAGCAGTGAACCAAACATCCCTAAATTCAATCATGCTCCCATACCTGCCAACCTTCCTCTGCCCGTTGTTGCAAGGATGTTCCTGCCTTCCCTCTTAACTCTTCACCCAGTCTCATCCATTATTCCCATTTCTAAGACCAGGGCATACATACTCAAACTTGCACTGATTCACACACATCCCATATCCCCAAAGCCCTAAGAACTTATCCCAATGTCTAGGGATTCAATTCCTCTACCAACCATACCTGCCTAAGCACTCAGTAACCTAAAGAGGGAGCATAACTCCTTGCCCACCTACGCCTCCTAGAGGTAGGGAAATTCACACTTTGTAAGGTAGTTGCATCACGTATGTTTTGGAAAACAAATCCTTCTGGATAAATAAATAACCAATATGAACTCTTTCATTAGCAACCAAATTATTTTAAAACATTGCAGAAACAAGCATGGCAATTTTTCATTCAGATACAATTATGGAAGAAAGAGGGTTGAATTCATCATGAAAAATAATATTTCAGAATTTTTAAAATATGTCTATAAATATTTTACCTGACACTACTCCTATTCCATCATCACAATCATAATCCGAGATTTCACTATCACTTATTCTTTTGGATCCTGCAAAAAGGAACAAATAATTGAAGAGTGATCATAGCTATTACAGTAAAGAAGTAACATGTTTATTTTGCATTCATTTTGTGAATAGACAGAGAAAAATACTATTTCAAGTATTAATTTGGTTAGCATAACATATATTGAAATAAGTTAATAAAAATATCTTCTAAATCAATTGCTACATCTAAAAAGCCAGACCCATAAGAAAAAAATATATCAGGTTCTGACCTACCATTTTATCTGCTTGTACACAAGAGATGTCCTAATATTTGCAACGAACCAAATATAATTGACTTATTAACAGTAAAAGAGCTTTACTCTTAGAAGCAGAAAACTTAATCCTCATTGGGATTGCAAAAATGTGATATGAAAACATTTTTTAAAAATATATAGTTAATGACTAGACGTATTTTATAAATACAAGATCATATACTGTATGCTCAATCATAATTGAGGAAATAGGAATAACCCAAATATATTTGTTTTTCTCCTTTTATTTATGATGCAAATTTTCTTTGCTATCGTTTATCACAGTCTATTGGTTTCTCCTTTGACAATTATGGTTAACTCTAATCTTCTTAATCTAGCATTTAAAGTTTTTTCTCCTTCCTTGAATAAGTCCCTACAAACTTCTTGGCAAGGTTTGTAAGAAGAGATTGGATAGCCCTTTGTCTGGAATGGTGAATGGGTCTCTTCATGAACAGGACAAGGGGGGTTGACTAGAAAATCTCCAAAGTCCCTTCCAAATCTGTTATTCTGTAGTGAAACAGTAGGGATCTTTATATATGAACAACAAAAATTACAGAGAAGGCAATATTTGATTCTTCAAATTGTCCACAGTGCTTTCTCAGAATTATGTGCTTCACTCCTCTACTTGTAGCAGAATACCTTATGCCACCAGACTTGAAATTCTAGACCTAGAAAACTAGAACTACGCCACCTTTGGTCCGATCTAAGTATAGTATACAAAATCATACATTGCAATGTCCTACCTGTCAATGAATACTTCAGCTTCAACCACAACAATACAAGAGCACACAATAGATACAAACTCAAAGTAAACCGCACCAAACTTGATTGCAGGAAATACGACTTCAGCAACAGAGTGGTCAATGTCTGGAATACTCTACCTGACTCTGTGGTTTCTTCCCCAAACCCCCAAAATTTTAACCTTAGACTGTCTACTATTGACCTCACCCCTTTCCTAAGAGGTCTATAGGGGTGCATAAGCGCACCAACGTGCCTACCATCCCTGTCCTATTGTTTCTTTTTTATTCGTATCCATTTCATGTATTTATAACCATGTTTATACTTATATCTGTTATCTAATACTTGCTTGACAAATAAATAAATAAAAAATAAATAAAATAAATTCTTTAGGTTGTGAAATAACACACTAAAAATTAGAAGAGAAAAAACTTCAATGGTAACCTTTATTATTACAAATTAATAAGTAGGGAGGAAAAGCATCTTATCATTACCAACACTGAGTAAGAAAAGCTTCAACTGTGTGTGCTCAGTGGGTGAGGATTTAAAGTGTGCAGGGACTGCCTTTCATTGCTGGAAGCAACTTCAGCATTTGCCTTCCTGTTCCCATATTTTGTGGTTTCTTGTTTCTGACTCCTACTCTCAACCTCAGCAGAGACTGATCAAGTCTCTGGCTTGTCTCATGATTCTTTCAAAACATTGTGTGTTTTCAGATTACAGACTAAATGGCCCAGTTTTACATCTCCTCCTCAGGTACCAGTAAGTACCAAATAAACATTCCTCATTTGCCTTTTCTAACATCACTCCTCTTTTGCATTCCACACATATTCCCACATGCCCATACCCATACTCTCCTTGTGCCTCTAGCTCAGAGGTGTCAGACTCAAGCTCTGTGGGCCAGATTTGGCCCATGGGTGCTTAGATCTGGCCTATATGGCCAGATGCTAGTGAAATGGGGCATGGGGGGGGCATGCGTCACCTCCCACACACACCCTTTTTGGCCTGGATGGCCTCCTGCAGCACCCTGCTGGCCAAAATGGGGTGCAGGGGGCCTTGCATGGCCTCCCTGGGCCCCGTTTTGGTCAGCAGGGGGCTGCAAGGGGCATCCATCCCATCTGCTATCTGTCCCATCTCCCACCCCACCCCCAGCTGGCCTGTGGAGGATAACTGAAATGGTGATCCGCCCAAAAGAATCCAGTTTGACACACCTGCTCTAGCTCATCTTCCCTTACTGCTTTTGCAACCAAACTCTTACCCAGTGTGTACCCAGCTTTTGATGCATCGAGAAGCCTTGCCATAATTGCACTGTTCCAACCATCAGTATGTGCACTCTCCCTCACTTCCCATCAATGCTTTTACTGAACCTTTTTTCCACTATAGGCTAGCCCTAGTACCTTCTCAAGCTTCATACACAATCTTGCACACCATGTTTGCATGAATGTTTGCCTCTCTGCTGAAGCAAGGACATGAAATTTAATCTGGATGACCAAACAGTTGAAAGAGGAGGTGGTCCCTCAGAAAACCCGGTCCAAAGCCATTTAGGGTCTTAAAGGAAGGTTGATTTAATTTGAGGCTTTAATGTAAAACAACAAATTGGGTGTATTTATTTGCCGAATTGATTTAGGAAATCATATCCAATTCTATGATTTAAATTGTTCTGCTGATTTCATTTAAACACAATATATCTCAGAAGTTTAAGTTAATCCATTTCTAATCAAATTTCTGATTCAAAACAAATAACCTTGCAACAGTTATCAAGAAAAAAATGTTAATATAGAGCTATGATTATTACAGATAAGATTGGTATTTACTGGGTTGGAAGTGCAGGAAAAAAGAGGGAACATACTATCACATGTGGTGATCTTGTCCAGAAACTCAAAAATATTGGCTCAAAATTCACAATTGGCTTCAGGAAATTACTAATGAACAATTAGATCTAGAACCAGAACTCTTCCTATTGGGAATTCTTTAAAAAATATAACAAGCACAAAATATTTACTAATACATATATTAACTGCCGCCAGGATTACTTTTACTCAATGCTGGAAACAGCCACATATAGCTGTAGATGAAATGGTCATACAAAAAATTATGAGCTGTGCTGAAATGGACAAACTATCGTTGAGTTTGAAAGACAAAGAAGACTCGATATTTTACAAAGTATGGGAAAATGGTATAGTTGGATAGATCGGAGACAGGGTAAAGATAGATAATTAATAAATGTAGAATATAGATAGAACAAAAATATATTTATGTATAAGTTAATATCTGTTATTATTGCACATATGATTGTTATATAATTACCACCACAAGTAGTTGTCTTTGAGTGATATACTTTTAATGGTTTTTTCAATGTTTTTATGTCTTATAATTTATGATTAATGCCACTATCAATAAAGGAAATATTATCACTCCATAGTACTCCTGTATAGTGTCATATCAGTAAGGAATTATAAGTAAGAAGGTAATATATTAGTATAAATTTTAAATTTAACATGAATTGTCATAAAGTACTAATAAGATATTAATATTAATATATTAACTTTACATTGAAACACAATGAATGGTTAGGAGGCAGTTCTATTTTTTTTAGCAAACTGTTTATAACACTAGTAAGAATTGTATGATTAGAAATAATGCAAGGATAAAGACTAATTTTTGAAAACAGAATAAGAATCCAAAAAACAAATAAGCAACTGAACTGGACCACAACTAATAGCAGAAGCACATCAACAGCATTAGGGAAAAAATCACAAGCAATAAATGGCATGCTTTTAAATTACCTGGATTATATGAATATGAGCCTTTATCTGGAAAATTTTAAAATGAAGTGATATCAGAAAAAAATATATGAGGTTTTGACATGTAACAGAAATGTACTTAATTTGAAAGGTTGTATATAATTAAGTGGAACTGCTATTTTTATTTGACAAAGCAGACATGAATTATTAGTTTTTTTAGAACTTTTTAGAGCAATCCTATATATATGCTATATTTACTGTATATCCAATGGCACTTACTCCATAATGATCTGGTGATCCTAAAAACGATCAGGGTGCTTTAGCTATTTTCAGACACAGAGAACTTCATTCTGTTAGTTCTATTTGCTAGCCAAACACAACAAGATAGAATATTGACATAATTCCTTAACTGGTGATTGACTCAATAATCTTATTTCCCCATAGTTTCCTACTTAATTATCAGGGTCTCTACTGTTAACTTTACACTTGCAATTCTCTTCAGTGTATCATCTCTCCCTATTGCAAAATAACTTCCTCTTTTTCTCACATTACTACAGACATGTTCAGCATTATGAATAATGGATGTGAAAAGTTAGTGCTATTATCATAGAACTTAAAGCTTTTTCCTTACAAAAAGCTGGCCATTTTGGGAAAATCTGATATCCATGGGGATTATGTTCCAGAAATAGGAGCCACAGCAGAAAAGGTATGCTTCTCCAGTCCTGTAAAATGGCAATGTTTAATGGAAGGATCTGGAGTGCTCCCACTTTGTCCGTATGTACCAGAAACAAGGGGATATGCATAGTCCTTCAGATAAACAGGTCTTCTGTCATGAACTGCTTTATAGGTAATGACCAGCATCTTGAATTGCAGCTGGAAGCCAACTGGAAAACAGTGCAGCTAATGGTGACACATGGGCTTACTAAGAAGTATCTCTTACTGCTTGCACCAGTGCATTTTCTACCAGCTATAGCTTCCCAATGGACTTGTAGTGATGGTACCAAATTTTGAACTGATGAATTTCCAACAGAGTCTGCCTTAATTCACTGTAAAAAAAAAGCCCTGAGAAATTCCTATTATTGTTTCCAAGAATCTTTATTTATCGTGAACTAATATGAAAGACTCTTTATTGAATTGTTACTTCTTTCTTGATTTTGCCACCTACATGAGAGAGTTCATTAAAAGTATTGTTTTACTTTTTATAAAAAAAACACATATAATGCCCAATTGTGGTTTGGATTCAGGGTTAGGTATCTTTAATTCTCATGATTGGCCTTTTGTGTTCCAATTCCTTCTGCCATAGCTTTAAAATGAGGCAGTTCTAAATCCATCATAACTTGCCTGTAAACCAAAGGACAAGTCCCAATTCAAACTTGAGGGTCCTTGGTGCTCTCTGAGTGATTTGTTTTATTGCATATATTTCATTACTCAAACTAGGTAAGATCATCAGTGCTAGTGATATTGATGACTAATTTGGGTAATGAAACATCTGCAAGAAAACTCTCCTTTTTTTAGTAACCAATTCAAACTGTTCATGCTCTGGTATGGACCCGAAGTGTTTATGGAAAATATAGTTTTATCTAATTGACATGCCACAGTAAGCTATGGTTCACCGCCAGTAAAAGTCAATCATATTACAGAAGATTTTAAAAACTAGGACTATAATCTATGATGGAAAATTTGAATTACTCTTTAATTATTCAATACTGGAATAAATGGACTAGATTAATGTTCTGTTACATTACATAAGGAATCTACTCAAATAATCACATTAGCCTAACATGCCCAAACCATTTATTGTATAAAAGAAAGCAAAAAATTAAAAGAAGCATGAGGTCATGTTTGAAAACAAAACGAGAAACGCTTTTTTTAACATTACACATCACAATGCTAGGTCCTTGAAATGTTGGAGAATTTTACAAGTTGCATATCAGCCTCTGGCCTACTGTTTTGCTGTTGTTGTAAACATTATAAAATGTAGATTGTGCAGGTTAAAAGTGAATACAATAGTATTTACTATTGTGAATAAAAAAGTGAATACTTATAGTATTTTAGGCTTCAAGGACCCTGCATAAAAATTACTTTTCATCTTTTTTTGTAATTTTTATGCAGGGTTCCTTGAAGCCTAAAATACTATAAGGATTCCTCCAGAGTAAAAGATTGAGGCAGTCAGATTTAGGGAACAGGACTCAAATTCCATTGTTCACCTATATGAACTGCATTTCATAATTCATAATGTACCAAGTTTAGATTTGTTTTTGTTTATTAAGTGTATAAGCTGACTAACTCCACCTTGACTATGGGAGGTAAGTCTTGCATATTTAACAGAGGCACGAACAACTTTTAATATTTCTTTCTTTTTTTTTTTTTGTCCAGGAAGAAATGTCAAGGAATCCAACTGATCTTGGTATGATGCTCAAAGGATTTTAAATCTACTGCCCATCATGTTTTATTCATCTTCGAGACCACCTACTGCTACTTTATGCCTCCCAGCACCCGGTTAGATCCCACAGGGAAGGCTTGCTCCAGATACCATCGGCCAGACAATGTCAGCTGGTGGGCCCGTGGGCTAGGGCCTTCTCTGTGGTGGCACCGTCCCTTTGGAATATGCTCCCTGTGGAGATTAGAACCATCCCAAATCTACCTGCTTTCCGCAAAGCCGTTAAGACCCGGCTTTGTCAGAAGGCATGGAATTGAGACTTCTGTTCCTTCCCTCTTATATGTGTGGACGATATGAATGAGTTTTTTATTTTTATATTGTATAGGCAACTGTTTTTACTTTGTTGTATGCCGCCTCGAGTTCCCCGATGGGGGAAGAGAGGCGGGATATAAATCTAATAAATAAATAAATAAATAAATCATATTTTTATACATATGTAGCTTTCAAAGAAGACGTATTAGACATATTTATGAAGCAAAGGGAAGCATACTGTAAAAGAAGTTTTTAAATTTATATAAGATTTATATTCATGGATTTTACAGATATATTTTTTTAAAATCATTTTCAAATCATTTAAAAAAAATTAAATCAATGTATTACAATTTGATTTTTTTTCTTCAAAATTTATGGCTGAATTCTCCAAATAATTTTTTATTGTAAATATTATTTTTCCCCAATATAGGTATCTTGATTAACAACCATTTGTTCAGCAATTATTTGAAGAGATGATGATGTTGATCAAGGAGACTTATGGACATTCTCAAAGTGGTGGTAGTCACAGTGTCCTGAAGTCATGTGATCACCATTTGTAACTTTCACTGCCAATTTCTGACAAGCAAAGTCAATGGGGAAGCCAGCAGGAAGTTACAATAGCAAGTACATGACAATACACCTAATGATTGCGATTCCCTGAACAATTACAACTGGAACTGCAAAACCACCATTGATGGAGTTAGACATTACCGTTATTAACCAAGGACTACCTGTATTTCCAAACTGTTGTAAAGGTCACAATTGCATTGTGACAGCTACATGCAGAAAGTAATACTGTACATAATATAAATGGGCAAGACAACAAAAAGGAACTAGAGAAAACAAATTTCTCAATATACAATGAATTCTTGACATTAGCTTTTCCTGATTCTCAAACATGTAGACAATATATATCAATTAGTTTATAAAAACTGAAGAGATACTATATTATTATTATATAAATTTTCACTTCAGAAGAAAGCATTTCAATTAGCCTATTCACAGACTAATAGTATTCTATAACCTACTTTGCAACCTTCGTGTAGGGCTATCTCCATGAAGCTGTCGGCGTGGCAGATATGGGGAAGGATGGGGAAGTGGCAATGAGGACATATCATGAGTCTGAAGTTTGTACCAATGAGGCTCATCATCCAGCAATGCTGTCTCTAATTCAATAAGAATCTAAAAAAAAGATAATAAAATAAGAACTGTTCAAATAAAGCACATCATCTGCACTATATCTGTTTAATAAAATATGCACTATGTGATATTTGTATATTTACTTACATTAATGGAAACTGAACAGCTTCAAAAATAGTTACAAGGTATATAAAAAGTGCTACCAGAACTATGGGATAATGCAATGTGATACAGCATTGTTCATTGTAGAATTTACTATACCTTTGTGCCTATGGAGATAACATCAAATATTTATTCCTTGTAAACAATAAATAGCATTGACTACCTCTCCTAAAAATTCACTTTCTTCCTCACGAACACGAGCTTGGTCCCAAAGAGTAATTTCCAACATTCGCTCTCGAAATTCTCTCCGATGAACTGGAGAATAAATAAATGTTTGATTCCACTTGGGCTCCAATGTTTTTTTTACTGTTTTTGTTCTTCTTTTATTTTTATCACTGTAATTAAGAAGTATGTATTAAAGATGTGGATATTACATATAGTAAAAAATAACATTTTTAATGGGAAAGACAAGGTTAATTCCTTTTACAAAATTCCTGAAATTGGGCTTTACTTCTGAGGTAATTACTTATTCCACAATATTTTTACTAGTAGTTGCTATTTCAATACCAACTGTAGAAAATCCTGATTACTACAAATAGGATGTTGTAAACAAAATCAGTATGCTCAAGCTTTCTCTTTTAATTATTTTTATCGATTCTGCACTTTGATCCAAAATTCAAGGAGATATAGGAATGTTATTGTCAAGGAATTGTCATAAGAAATATTCATAAATTGCTCCCCTTCAGTAGTAGTTAGTGCACAAGTTATCCATTTCTGCACTGAAAAAGTACACTCACTTCACACAGATATCTACAAATATTCTGAAAACTATAGATATGCTACTATGCACTACACTGGTTGAGATGCTAGAAACACATGAATATTTCCAAAATAAGCTGATACATGATCAATAGCTGTCAGATGTTATATTCTGAAGAATTGTTTTCGTTTTTCATTTGACTAAAAACCTCCACTCCACAAAAAAGATTATATTTTAATCAAATAGTTGTAAAACTTCAGCAATACTTTTGACATGACATATTTTAGTAGATAAATTGAAATATTTTATAAAATAGGTATGCAAGTATTAAAAGAGTTCATTTCAAAATAATGTCTGGCAAATAATCTAAAGTATATATTATAGAAAGCGACAGAAATGCTATTAATACACTAGTTTCATAATGTTCAAAGGTCTGAGCTTAACTATAATGCCTAAAGCAAAATGTATTTAAAACACCAACTTTGTACCCTCCCTTGAGACTCCCCTACTTCAAGAACCCTAACCAAAAAGATAACTCAACATTCAAAATGGAAACATTAAAATGATTGTAATTGCAACAATTAAAGCAAATTGGGAAATGTCATTATAGAGAAACTAATATTTAACAAACATTTCAACATCAAGCAAACTTTTTGTTAAATGAATATTATTTAAAATTTATTTCAAAATATTTAATATAACACCTGTAACTCAGTACAGAGAAGCTTAGAAAAGAATTACATATTAATTTAAATAATACTTTGTGGGCTTGAGGGTGAAAATAAATACAGAAGGACAATATTGGCAATGACTATTTGGAGTACAATAAGACTGATTTCTAAAAAGGTTGTGAAAAATAACTATTACTTATTAAGAAATAACAAATATGGGAAATAGAAATCCTTTTGTCCACCCTCCCTCCCTCTACAGTCCCCTCTATAGTTTTTCCCCCTATATTTGAGCTGTCCTGAACTTTGGACAAGAATACCAGACTCCTAGATTCTCCACGCTTGGCTTTGAAAACTTCAGTGTGTTGATAAAAGCAGCAAGGTTTCCCATTAAGCATCCCATCAGGCCAAAGACAGTGTTTCATTATGACTTCAAGATATAGGTGTATTATTGATTTTGGAAATTGGATTTTGCTAACAGATCAGCCCTGATAAAATGCTTTAATATTTAATATATTTGTACTATTATATATTATATAGTTACATTCTGTTAGATATTATTCACAAAAATTCATTTGTATCAATACCCACTAATTTTGTTCATACTACCTTCTGTCAGGAAGAAAGTAAATCTTAACATAGGGATTCCTTGGTCTCCCATCTTCTCTTGAAGGAAGATCTTTTGCTCCCAATATTGTGACTATTAATTGATGGCCAACTTTGTCATACCACAACTTTATCTGTAAAGAGAAATTATAAATTAGGCAATTTTTCTAGAAAATTACAGGATAAAATAAGTAAATGTAAGATAAATAAAATGCTTAATCTACACTGTATTTTATTATTGCAATGAATATTCTAATGTGGCTGTCTGGTAGTATAAACCTATGTATACCTACTCAGAATTAAGTGCCAATGAGTTTTATAGGCAAGTTTGAGTCAAGGTTCCATTTAAAGCACAAAATGGGAGTTATATTATATTAAATGTTTTGTATATTGAAATACGGTTGTGAATTCTATGGACTTTATACAATACAATCATTTATCTGTAAAATGATTTTACAGACATTTTCTTCAAACATATAGTTACCATATTACCACCCTGTTCTGCATACTGAAAATATTATTTAATCCCTTACATAGCTCTAGATTTCTTTTCCTCTGAAATCTTATATTAAATTTTACTTCCCAAATTTGAAATAGTTTAAAATTCATGTAACACATAAACAAATAATTAGTTATTCTAACCTAAGCATTATGCATACCCAACAAATCTCTGCTAAGATAGAACAATAGAAATTATTTTAAAGTTAGAGACCATATAGATATGTCCTGATCTACAATTATTAAAATCAAATGCAGGATGAAAAAGAAGTTTATTACCCCTCCACTAAGATAACTGATGGTTTTGAATGAAGTTGAAGTTTTCTTCATGGACCGCTGATTCTTTCCTACATTATATGGGAAAGGGTAACTATGTCTGGCCATGCCACTTTTAATTGGATTACAAATAGTCTTCAAGTTATTACTGTGATGAAGCCTGCCTATCATGGTTGTAACTTATGGTGGTTGTAAAATAGGTTGGTCATGTGACTGATCCAACTTTAGGACCTTTTTTGCAGCAGTTGTTAAGCAAATTACCATAGTTGTCAAGACTACCAAGGATTCACTTTAGATGCTATTTGCCAAAAAACTGGAAGTAAATCCTGGTTTTCAGCAAAACTGTCATAAAATGCAGTCACATGACTATAGGATGCTGCAAACAGCCATAAATGTAGCCCAGGTGCCAGGTGCCTGAAATGCAGTCAGTGAACTGGGGGGGGGGGCAGCTGTCAGCACTTCAAATCCAGGATTTTAGTACCCAACTAGGTACTAACTTCGACCAGTCACTAAGTTACCGACTGTTGATCAGGGACCTGTAACTGGTTATTTTCATTAATATCCGATGAATAATACAGTTGTAGTTCCAAAATGTTTTGATCCAATGAATGTCTTTGTAGACAATCAAAATATGCCATACTAACTTCTTAATTTGAACTCAAATATTGTGCTATATACTGCTCAAATATAGCCTAATTTTAATAACATCCAAGTGACTAGCTTGTAATATTATATTTTTCAAGAACTATTTTGCGAGGATTAAATTGCTCAACTAAGCTGGATTTATTAGGATTTGAACTACATATATCATGTCTAAATTCAAAATCATCAAATATTATAAAAATGAGTAATGATCCATGTTCAAAAGAAAATAAAATAAAAAAGAAAGCATGCGGCAAAGCAAAATAAGCATAATGACATTCTTATATAATCTACAGGTTGGTTGATCTATAGCATCTTATGGAATAACTAATGAGAAAGGGCAAACAATTTGTATTCGAATAAAACAGGCAAATATAGTCAGCACTAAACATCACAACAAAATATTATAATCATTTTTATTTCACAATTTCAATTAACATCTTAAAATGCCTGCAGATGCAAATTTCTTAGATGAGAACAAATTTATTTGCCCATCTTCTCAAGGAAATGTCATTTAGAAAATGCAAAAAAAAGAAAGAATGATTTAAAGAGACATCAACTTTAATATACAAGGACAAATATCAAAAGAATATATCACTTATTTCAAGGTACACAGTTGCAGAAGTTTCAAAATTATTATTACTATTAATATCTATTAATGGCTCTTTAAATATAGATAAAATCAAAACTGAAAGCTAGTTGTCTCTTTAAATTTCAATGTAGGGTTCTGATATCCATGCAATATTTTTCAAGCTGTACACAAGACAATATGATATTTGTTAAGATGGTCTAAAACAACACATTCAAAAATTAAAATGGGAAAACGGACCAACGGTGACATTTTCCTACTATCCATTTTCCAAGAAAACAACAACAACCAAAAAGAAAAAAAAACTTTAGTTTCTGTCAGGCAGATTAAGCCTTTACCTGAACCCTAGGAACAAAAGGCGCTGTTCTTCTACTAAGGCTTTGGCTCTGGTAAGCAAAATTAAAGAAAAAGCAGTAAAACAAAGCCAAAAAGACAACACACTAGAAACTAAAAGACCAAAATTAAAACAAGGACACACAACTTTAAATAGTGCCATACACCAAGAACACATTTATTTAAAAGCAAGTGTTAAAACTGATGTATTAAAATGGTAAACATTCTTTATTAATAGGATTTTTATTTGACTTGCTTCACATTGTGATTGGCATGTCCTGAAGACGTGTTTGTCCTTATTCACAGTTGTTTAATATTCAGGTTCTTTCCAATGCATTTCTTAAGAGACTTCTTTATGTACAATGCAACTTAAAATAAAGCCACTTAAAAAATAGTACGATGCAAACTTATAACCCCTTAACTGAGAGTAAATCCCATTAATCTCAACTGGTCTTCCATTAGAATATATAGGATTGTGTTACCCAATGTCATGGAATATAAATGAAAATACCTCAATTTACCCTTACAGCTGGCCCCTAAAATGATTTAATAGTGAAACTCGTTATGGGGTCTCACCAGCATTTTCAATGAGCTAATTTATTTTAGCACACTACCAATTAATATGGTTTGCTTTAATAGTTTCAAAGGAGTGGTACAATTTATTTATTATACTGAGTCAGTGCCATGACTGTAAAAATGCATTTCATTAGCTCACTTCAATAATCTCTAGATTATTAAAAGATCATCTTTATATGCTTGTATCTTCTCATTAGGAGGATGAAAAAAACTAATAAATTGTTAATCATATTTTGGGAAGTGTTTTAATCGTGTTTGCTATAATTTCTATATTACTGTATATATTTCTCTCCTATTTGTTTACATATTTGCTGATAATTTTTCTTGGAAAAAATAAGGAAATGAATTCTTCATATAATTGGGCATCCACAAGAGGATGCTGTACATGGCATTAGGTCATCACACACATATGCAAATCAGATTCTATATAGTTGATGTTCCTTACACAAATTATGTAATTCACATCATTATGGCAACGGTGTCATGTCATGAATGACATCTTTGTGTCTTCCATTAGGTGCCTATCGGACCTATTTATTTATTTATCTATTAGACATGTATTTATACCATTGTCAATTTATTTTAATGTTCAAGACCACTTTAGAAAAGGCTGCTTTGCAGATTATTGTCAGCTTCAAAATTGACACTGGGAAAGTCTCTGCATATTCTATGGCCTCTCTCTTCTCAACAGTTTCTTTCTCTTTTTCATTTGAAGGAGCAAATGGAACCTCCAGGATAATGGAAGCTGGCAACAGTATCCTGGCAACAATATATAATAGTCATAGCATGAAAGAAAGGAGACTTAGAAATATAGGTAGAGGCATGAAGGTATGAAATAAAGGAATGAAATAAAGGAAATGCAAGGCATTGGTTTTCAATAACTCTCTAAAAAGCTTTCCATCAAATTAAGAGAAATTGCAAATCCCAGATCCACAAGGGGAGCAGGGAATGCATGAGCTAGAAGGATGAGGAGAGGTAGGCAGGCATCAAATCAGATCAAATCAAATTAAAGCAAACCAAACCTTTACCACAGCCATAAAACCAGCAGTCAAATACAAACAATTAAAAATGAAATATTTGTTTGTGTGTATGAATAAGGAATTAACACAATTTTTCAAACACAAGGAGGGACGGATGTTACACATGGAAGAACACAATTGGGCAATCTGGGAGAATATATACAACTAATGGTAAGACAAGAGAAATAGCAAATAGAATTCAGGCTGTGTCAGGGAATCTCTTCAGGATAGATGGATAAAAGCCATCTGAAATTTCTTATATAGTAGAGTAATAAAGGAACTTACGGCCTAAAGATTCCACTGGTGATTATGATATTTGGGATAATTGTAAATTCCATTGCTAAGTGATGCAATCAAAAAGTGTGATGTCACATGATTACATCACTTAGAAATAGTAATCGCAGCCATCCCTGCTGCAGTCCTTAAGCAAAGACCCCTACACAATTTTCTGCTGTGGAGGAAGGAGGAGAAGCCAACAGGAAGTTAGAAGTTCCAGGCAGCTCACAAGCATGCAGGCCATGAGGGAGGCTGTCTAAGTGGTCAGTGAGATGCAGCAGGAACATGGCCAGACTGGGTTTGGGAAGAATTCTCCCCCCACTGACTTTGCTGGTGGCAAATTGCAAACGATTATTTGACCGTGGGACAATGCGAGCCAGTTGCTAAGCACTCAGATCTCAATTACAGAGATGCTCGGACAGCCAGAACTTTTTGGACAGGTTAAAAGTACCACTCATTCAGTACAATTGTAACTTCAAGCAATTGCTGAATGATTATTCATTAACCAAGGACTGCCTGTACTGAGTTGTTCCTGATAATAGCTGATAATATTTTTGTGATGTTCCATCAGCAGAAAGCAATGTGTCCAGTCCAGCCAAACTGAAAGCCCAGCAAAATTTCAGAATATTGATGGTAAAGAGGTTGGAGGCTGGCACATACTCATTTGGAAAAAAAATCAAACAAACATCAGCTGAGAGGCTGGGAAACAGACCTAAATTGATTTGCAGATCAATGTCCCAGATACTCTTCTTAAGAATATTGCTATTTTCAAAGTATATGGGCAAAGGTTCTCCAATAAGATTCATAGGAAGTGAAGCTTGCCAATAACTTAAAGGTCATTTTAAAACAGTCTCCAAAAACTAATGATGCCAAAAGTTAAAATTAATGACTGCCAAGCTTCAGTATCCACAGAGATCAAGATTGTCTCTAAACATAAATCAATATTTTGAATTTATTTTAGAATTGCAAGTTCTAGTAGACTTAGACTAAATGGGAAGTCTAAATGGATTCTAGGAAGTCAAGCTTTCTTCAGAAAAAAAGCTTAAAGAAGCTGAGAAAGGACCTTGGCTATAAAGTCTTTGCATATTGCATGGATAAACTGAGCTCCATTTGAATGGGAAATCTCAAGATAGCGAAAATATTATAATGACCAACAGTTGCCAAATATAAGTAATATTTTTCCTAGAATAGTAGGCATGGTGAGTTGGTTGTGGCAAGTTGTGGTAGACCCCTTTAAAATATTTATGTATGCCCCTGCTTGATAATTATGTACACATCTCCATTAATTTTCTAATTATGAATTTTATGGTGCACTTATTCAACCACTTGGGTTGTTGCTGTTTGTAGATGGGATTACAATTGTGTGGTCTAGTCAGTAGGAAAATATGATGAATTGTCAACATGGGTCAATAAGGCATATTCAAATAGACCAGCAATCTTTTCTTTCCTCCACTTAGTAATTGCGGAGGAATAAAACATCCTCCAGAAGAAAGGCAGTTACATAGGAAACAAACACAGTAAGTTATATAATGCCATATGTACTGTAATATTTTAATTGATTAAGGCTTTTGTATGATTTTTGTATGTATTGTTTGCTTCCCAAGGTATTAATATTTATTATATGTAACATTTAATTAGTATTTAAATGGGCAAGCTATATAAATTTTATAAAATAAATAAGAGTGAAAATAATGAATGGGAATAGTCTCACTCTCATTCTTTTCCATTGAGAGATTTACAAGAGAACATCTGCCAAAAAAGAAAATACTGTACATAATACCATAACTCTTCTAACTTCTACATCTTTTCTCCATTCCTGGTCAAGAAAAAAAACTTTTCTATCCAGCATCAGAATGAACTCTGCATTGTACAGGCAAAACAAGTCTCCTTAATTATAAAAAGCTTGAAGTATATGTCAAATAATACAGGCGAGTATGTTAATATATGGAATGTACACATGAAATATTCAAAAATAAATAACATCTCATAATGTTGACATTCATTTTTGGTGAATTCTAAATAGTCTATTATAGGTACTCCTCAACTTACAACAGTTCATTTAGTAACCATTCAAAGTTACAAAGGAACAGAAAAAAGTGACCATTCCTCACAGTTACAACCTTTCTAGCATCCCCATGATCAAAATTCATGAGGCTTGGCAACTGGTTCATATTTATGACCATTGCTGTGTTCCAAGATTTTGTGATCATCTTTTGTGTCCTTCTGACAAGCAAAGTCATTGGGGAAGCCAGATTCACTTAACAACCAGGTTACTAACTTACCAACTGCAGTGATTCACTTAACAACTGAGGCAAGAAAGGTCATAAAATGGGATAAAACTCACTTAACAAATGTCTCATTTAACAACATAAATTTTGGGATCAATTGTGGTTGTAAGTTGAGGACTACCTGTATGTTTATATGGCCATATAATTTCTTACTTATCCAAGATAAAATTTGGGAAAATCAGCAGGAACTATTATCCATCATTAACTTCATTCTCTCTTTTCATTTGATAGGATTAGATTAGCATTCTCCAATATAATATACTTAGGGACTTGCTTACTCAATTGAATTTTTTCAGACAAGGAACTCTTCTCTCTAATGCAGGGGTATCAAATTCGTAGCCACAGGTTACGCACTGGCCACACCCACCCACAGTTTGGCAAAGAGGAAAAAATTCATGATACATCACATTATGACAACGTAACATTGCAAGTTTGACACCCATGCTCTAATGGAGGGAGAAATATATAGTTCTGCTGGAGAATACGGAAAATTATACAAATTTCATAATCTTGGTCTAAACAGAAATAAGATTAAGGACTATATCAGAACCTGTTTCAGCTTAACTATGTCCTCCCTCATAAAACCAACCTCTAATAGCCTTGCACCAATAATGCCAGGCGAAGGAAGACCACAACTTTGTGCATTCTTTTCTTATTAGTAATATTCATTATTAGCATTTATTGATGAGCATTGATATAAGATACTTTGCAATCTTGTGATCTTACAGTAAGTATTCTGGGAGCAGAGTTATAATAAATAAATAAATAAATTCATCATGTTGGGTCAAAACTAACTGTAAATATGCTACTGTTGCATGGATTCAAAAAATCAGACCCTTTCTAATTCAAAAATTCTTAAAAAGCAGTTTTCAACAAAAGTTGTATGTTCGCAGAACACTACCAGATTACAAATTATTCCATCACAGTTTAAGTATGCTACAAAGTAATTTACATTTTAGTGTGTTAGCTCAGAAAACTAGATTGAATTTAAACTAACTCAGAAAATATGATACACTTAGATAATTGTTTTGTGCCACCAGCCATGGTGTCATAAATGCTACTCATCAATCCAAATGTTCTCTGTTTATATCTTTTCAAAAACAGAATAGCCTTTCAAAGAGCTTCCAAAGAATGAAAATGATGAGTGGTAATTTTGTATGATTACTATAATCAGCAAAAGAGATAGGGCATCTGTTGGCACATTATCACCACAGACTTAAGTAGTTATCCATCTAAGATGGAGTAGGTAAAATTTTAATATTTTATACTTTTGCTGTGTATTCTTTTGCAAAATTATTATAATGACTCTAATATTGTGGGAAAGATGTTGCACAAGTATGCACTACCCACTCACCCAATCTCCATTGTAAACATGTACAAATTTTGTTATTTAAAAGAATGTGCTATTGTCCTTCTTGTCTGGATATGTTGTGGAATGGAAACACTATTATTATCTCAAAATAAAGAAATAGAAGAAATAAGAGTTGGTAGAGAAATAACCAAATCAGCTCCATAACAAACTAAGACCCCAAGAACCCCTCAAATTTGTTTACTTTATTTTAATATTTAATATTTTAGAAAAGAGAAATGATTAACTGTACAGGGAGTAAACATATTAATTTTATTTTATTAGATTATATTATTGTGAATCAAGACATGCCTAGTTTTTGGAAAGCATCTCCTGGTTCTTCAATCAAAGAACAAGTAAAGGTTACCTGGAATTAGCTTGAAAAAAGGCTACCAATCCCTGACATAATTATCTGAAAGGAAAGTTGTATGGGTGGCTTAAATTATAGTACATATACATCTAATTATCTAATTCTATCAATAGAGGATTGTATTCTCCTTGAATATTGGTTCATAGTTGGTGGATATAGATAAAATTCTGTTACATATAATATTCAATTAATTTAGACTTAACACATACATATTCCAAATACAGCATAAAATGGCTATAGACTTATTTGTGTTGAGAAAAAAAACTGAATGGAAAAAAAGAAATCAAGCTAAAACAATTTTAGTGCATACTTGGCATTGTCACTTAAGAAAATTTGTATTGATAAAAACAAGGATTACTACACTCAACAATTGTTTACATACTGAAAGTTGTCCAGATAAAAACTGTGGAACATCTCTCAACATGCCAGGACTCATGGGAGAAGTGACTGATATGGAAGGCCGATCCATTTTCTGAGATTCAAATGAACTAGAACCTGAAAGTATAATTCATTTTAATTCATTAAATTACCAGATACATAGTTCTGTATTTTTATATGTAAAAGAAAAAGCATTCAAACATTGACAAGCACACTATAAAATTTATATATATTATATACCAAAAATTACTTAAATAGAACATTAAGCAAATGAAAGCAATGCAGCTAAAGCTGAACAAATTCAGCTCGATAATTAAAAAAATAATAAATTATAGATACTATGTATAAACCCTGACAATCTAAAGACCAAAATTCTGCAATTTGCCATATTTGCTGTATTTGGCTCCTCAGAGAAATTGATGTGCTTCTCAAATTACTGCTGGATTAAATAAACGTCAGTAACATTTTTCAATTAGAAAAAATATATATATAAATGAGTATTTTTCTTTTTACAGAAAGTATATTGCAGTTTTTTCATGCTGAGCTAGGAAAACACTGAAACTTCTGACAATTATGTGATATACTTAATGTTTGAATTTTACTGGAGCCATAAAAATACTTGGAAATTTAAATAAGTTCAGAAAGTCAAATAAGGGAAAAGCTGTGTGGTTATTTTACAAGCATTTTATATTGAAACTGTTGTTCCTTTTGGTATATCCTACTATACAGCAAACATTGGGACAAAGCTAAATCGTATACCACTTTATCTGCAATTTTCTATAGATTTCCTTGAGACTAAGCCCATTAAACTCAGAAGGGTTTATTTCCCCATTCAAAAATAAATAGAATTGCCATATCTGAATGAAAGAGACATTTCTCAACAGTATCAATATTATTATTTTAAACTCTCTATCATCATAAAGTACATTTTATTTAATGATTGCAGTAAACAAAAGAGAATAAAAAAATTTAAAAGATAGGAACAACATCAATTCTAATTTACCCATAATGTTATATTTTTTTCAGTAAAGAATAGTAAGAACATATAAACATTGTATTTACTGACTTCTGACAAAACGGTTATTAAAGAAAGAGTAAAACATAACAAAGATATGTATGTAGCAATAAAGAAGTAGCTATACCTCAATTTTCAGATGGATATTACATCTAAAAATAAAACTTACTGGACTCCAACTGTGCATGCGTACTGTCAGGTATTCTGGGAATATCCCTGCAATTATGAAGAATAAAATATAATCATATTGTATCTAGCCATCACAGCCAGCTAGTATATAATAAATGTGAAAATAAGGGAAACATAATAAAACACTTCAAACTCCAAAAATGTACTTATTTAGAATAAGTTTCTGAATATCAAAATTAAACCGGAAACAGTATTTGTCATCTTCTTTTCAGTTGATTAAAATGTAATATAGAAAAATATATGAGTGATCATAATTGTCTTAAAAAGCTTTAAAAAATTGAAACATTACATAAAAAGATCCCATTTAACAGATATCAATAATCATTGCAGTAATCAAGACATTTGAGTATTAAAAGGAAGTAAAATAAGGATGAATGTTAATTGGTTATAGAACACTAAACCTTCTCTAACCTTTCTGCTTTTGTATGATATAAACTCAGCTTGAAAATTCCAAGATGGCGCCACCGAATGTAGCCTTGGTAAAATGCTCTCTGATAGTTTTTTATCATTCTCTGTGATTCTCTACAGATTTCATACTCAAGAGACCAACTACTAAGCATCAAGCAATGTTTCTTTGATGGGCAGCTTTCTGTGACTTCAAACTGCCTCCCCCATATTTACAAATGCAAAAGAGATTCTAACAAAGGAAGAAGCAAGTTCCTCTGAACAATAGATAAACAAAAACAAATGGAGACGCCAGAAGCAATGAAGGAGTAAGAGAGCGGGAATTTTGAATAGACTAAGGAAAAGTGGGATAAAAACCCCTCTCCCTTCACTCTTTCAACTAATTTATGTTCACTTGCTAATAAGATGGATGAAATACTTCTTCTAAATAGATGCAATTCTGATTTTTACAACTCAGCAGCTCTCTGCTTCACTGAAACCTGGCTAAATGAGTCAATTGATGATAGTAGCCTGCATATCCCAGGATTTCAGATACAAAGAGCAGACAGTATTGCAGAAACATCTGGTAAAATGAAGGGAAGAGACTTATGTTTATATATTAACAGCCGCTGGTCCAGAGATATAACTATACTAAAGAAATTCTGTGATGTGGACTTAGAGACATTAATTATCAATTGCAAACCATTTTATTCTCCATGAGAGTTCTCCTCATTTATGTTTCTCCACAAGCTTGTGTAAATGCATTACAAACTCTAGCTGACTAGATTATATGGGCTGAAGTCAAACACCCAGATTCATTTCCAATTATTTTAGGAGATTTTAATAAAGCAAACTTAAGGAAAGTTCTACAAAAATATTTTCAGCATGTCCATTGTCTCACTAGAGACAAGAATACTTTAGACCATTGCTACACAACATTAAAAGATGCTTATTGGCCTTTACCACAAGCAGCTGTGGGACACTCTGATCATTGTATTATTCACCTTGTACCTGCTTACAGACAAAGACTTAAAACCATGAAACCAACAATTAAATCAATGAAGACTTGCACTGAGGAGGCAAAGCTAAAGCTACAGGCTTGCCTTGACTGCACTGATTGGAATGTTTTTGAAGATACCTCTGCAGATTTAGATGAACTCACAGATACTGTAACATACTGTCAGATACTGTCAGTTTTTGTGAAGACCTATGTGTGCTGACCAGAAACCTGAGAATATACAGTAACAATAAACCTTGGTTCACAACTAAGCTTAAGTAGCTACATCGTACCAAAGAGGAAGCCTACAGAAAAGGTGATAGAATACTGTACAATCAGGCCAGAAATGTATTAACAGGGGAGATTAGAGCAGCAAAAAGAACTACTATGAAAAGCTAAGGAATCAGTTCTCAACAAATGAACCAGCAAACATGTGGAAAACTCTTAAAAATATCACTGGTTACAACAAACCCGCTTCCCATGCTGAAGAAAATCAATAACTGGCAGATGATCTGAATGTGTTTTACTGTAGGTTTGAGAGAAAGCTACTGCCACCCATTTCCACAATCCCCATCTCAGACACACCAACAACAGCCAATCCTCCTGCAACCTATCCCATCCCATTGGGCCCACCACCTCTGGTGATTACAGAGAATGAGGTGCAAGGTCTATTTCACAGACAAAAGCCAGGAAAAGCACCAGGCCCAGACAAGATAACTCTTTCTTGCTTAAAAGCTTGTGCTGACTAACTTCCCCTGCATCTTTAATACATCACTAGAGATGTGCTATGTTCTTTCTTGCTTCAAATGCTCTACTATCATCCCAGTGCCTTTCATCAAGGAACTGAATTATTTCAGATCAGTTGCTCTAACAAATGTAGTTATGAAGCCCTTTGAAAGGCTAGTGCTGGTCCACCTGGAAACCATCACGGATCCACTGTTAGATTCCTTGCAATTTGCCTACCAAGCAAATAGATCGACAGATGATGCTGTTAATATGACTCTGCAACATCCTACAACATCTTGAATCTCCAAAGACCTATGCAAGGGTCCTCTTTGTAGACTTCAGCTCAGCATTCAATACCATCATTCCAGATATTCTTTTAAGTAAACTAAATCAGCTAGCTGTACCTGACCACACTTGTAAATGGATCATAAGCTTCCTAACAGACAAGAAGCAACAGGTGAAGCTAGGCAAAATCATATCTGATACCTGTACAATTAGCACAGGAGCCCCCCAGGCCTATGTGCTCTCTCCCCTTCTCTTTTCTCTATATACAAATGACTGCATCTCAAAAGATCCCGCTGTTAAAATACTGAAGTTTGCAGATGATACGACAGTGATTGGTCTCATTCGAGACAACAACGAATCCACAGACAGACAGGAGGTTGTACAACTAGCCTTGTGGTACAACTGGAACAATCTTGAACTAAACACACTCAAAACCATAGAAATGGTGGTAGATTTTAGGAGAAACCCTCCTATACAACCACCTCTTACAATGCTAGACAACACAGTATCAACAGTAGAGACTTTCAAGTTTCTAGGTTCTATCATGTCTCTAGACTTAAAATGGACATCTAACATCAAAAACGTCATCAAAAAAGCACAACAACCATGTTCTTTCTGCACCAATTCAGAAAGCTCAAACTGTCCAAAGAGCTGCTGATTCACTTCTACAGAAGAATTACTGAATCTGTCATCTGCACCTATATAACTGTCTGGTTTGGCTCTGCAACCAAACAAGACAGACACAGACTATAATGGATAATTAGAACTGCAGAAAAAACAATTGCTACCAACCTGCCTTCCATTGAGGACCTGTATAATCCACGTGTCAAAAAGAGGGCTGTGAAAATATCTACAGACCCCTCACATCCTGGATATAAATTGTTTCAATTTCTGCCCTCAAAATAATGCTATAGGCCACTGCACACCAGAACAACTACACACGACAGTTTTTTCCCTCAAATGCCATCACTCTGCTAAACAACTAACTCCCACAACACTGTCAAATTATTTACTAAGACTGTATTACTATTATTCTTCTCATCCTTCCTAGTACCTATCTCTTCCCACTTATGACTATAACCATGTTACTTGTATCTTTACAATTTACATTGTTTTATTTGTTTTCCTAGTATGATTTGTTTGCTTATTAGTAACCTATGACTATCACAAAGTGTTGTATCTTATGATTCTTGAAGAATGTATTTTATTTTTGCTTTATGTACACGGAGAGCATATTTACCAAAGACAATTCCTTGTGTGTCCAATCACACTTGGCCAATAATTTTATTCTGTTCTATTCTATTGAATATTAATGAGACTACGTGCAAATTTTAAATAATTAAAGAAGCATTCTATAATATAACTCACCCAATTGGCCTTGAAACTACAAGTTCTACTTGTGGCTCTGGTTTGGATTCAAGAATGATGTTATATACTTCTTCAAAAGTAGCTCCTTGCAAAAGCCTTCCATTCCATTCTAATACTTCATCACCTAAAAGTATAATCATCATAATCTGTTTACTGAAGAAAAGTAGATCTCTGAATCCTTATCAGTATTAGTGACATTTGATCATTATAATTTGCTTAAGTTTAATTTTTTTAAAGGCTATGTGTGAGCTTTGTTCAATAATACAAAATGCATTTATACTTAAATAACAAATATATCAATTAAAATTTTACTTTGATTAGCATATTTGTTCTTAAAATAAAGTATGTACAACATTATTTCACCTTACATTACTTGTCTTTTAATATATGTTCAATAGAACACTGCAACTGAATACAAAATAAGTAATAAATATATTTAAAATAAGACAATGATTTCCACAATCTTCATGTTAGATGTTGATTTTAAATAACAGTTGCAACAAATGGCTTCTCCTGGATATAACTGAAGGACACCTTTAAGTTGAGGATGAAACTATATGCCACTTCCCAAATAAATAGGACTCTTAAATAAAAAGATGGAAAGAAACAGCAGCAATATGAATTCACTCAATTGTACTGATGGTGGACGTACCGTATATTGGAAAATCTGAAGAACTAACTTGGGGAGAAAAACCTATCCATGTGATCATTAAGAGTCAACCAAGTTGATGGCAAATAATCAAAATGATGGGGATCCACAAAATAAGTTAATATAATACAAGTGATCTCAAACACCTTATACATGTTTATTTTCAGTGGGACTTCATTAAAAATGCTTAGCCTTTTAAAACATAACATAACACCAAGTGCATATGATTATATGAGAAACAGAGAAATATCTCTGTTTTCCTTTTACTATCTAAAATATTTTTATTCCCTCATGTAATTTAAATGGCACATTTAATTCTAATTTATTTTAAATTAAGTAGAATGTTAGTGTCTGTTTCCTACTATGTTCAATTCAGATCAGAGGTGGTATTCAGTAGGTTCTGACCAGTTCTGGAGAACCAGTAGCGGAAATTTTGAGTAGTTCAAGAACCAGCAAATACCACCACTGACTGGAGATTTTACAGTATCCTTCCCCTGCCACGCCCACCTAGTCACGCCCATAGAACCGGTAGTAAAAAAAAATTGAATTCCAACACTGATTCAAATTATTGAGTTTCAGCTTTAAAACTGTAAGCTATCAGGGACAAAGTTACTTGAAAAGGTTTCTGAATATGACCAAATATTAAAATGCCCAGAGAAACATTTTCTAATTCACACATCATTATTTTCAAATAACAGATATGGGGTATCATACCTTTTCACCATTATCATTTGTTTCTTATTTATCTGCCATAATGTAATTATCATTATAAAAATATACACATCACATATGCTGAAAAAAACCTAAAAATGAATAATCTCAAATTTTGCAACAAAATAAAAATATATACTATTATGAGGAAAGGTTTTTAATAACACAGTTGTTCATCCCAGTATTGAACACATACATTAAACCAGACTAAAATTCAGAACTATCATTTTTCAATTATGAAATTCAAAACAGTTTTCATACCTGGCCTAAGATGTCCAACTGTGTCAGCTAAACTTCCTTTTTTTACTTTGGTGATAAATGCACACAGTCGGCCTGATTCAGTCATTTTTCCTCCAACCACCTGTTTAAACATATGATTAAAATAATATTTTAAAGGTTCACAAAGGTCTTTTATTCCTCAAATCAGTTTTAATTTGGTACCCAAACTTACATCAAATATACTAGAATTAATTGATCCGGACACTAAAAAATAGGCCAATATTTTCTTATGGGTATTTTCCAGAAATATTTTTAGCAAGTTTAGTTCAGAGCTGTTGATTCGATTAGGCTACCTCTGTCAAGCTGATGACAAATTTCATATAAAAATATGTGCATCAGTGCATCTACAGAACCTATAATTATGAAGTGTATATTATTGCTACTGCAAATTGGTTCACTTTAGTTTATATAGTATTTGGACACACAAAAATTGAACATATAGGTTGCCCTCACTTATCAGCTGCCTTGTTTAGTGACTGCAAATGGTGATCACATGACCCCAGGATATTGTAACTGTACATGCCATACACGCCAATTGCCAAGTGCTGAAATTTTGATCATGTGGCCACGGGAATGCAGTCGAAAGTGTGAGGCTCAGTCAGAAGTCACCTTTTTCAGTGCCACTATAACTTCAAATGGTTGCTAAACAGATGGTTGCAAGTTGTATCCAAGTCCTCTGTTATAATGAGAGAAAATTTATCACTTCCGCAAACATTTTTTTGCATATGTATATCTAAGTGCCCAGGAATCTTTACATAATTTCATTAAATGATTCTGTTTGTTAACACTGTAATTCATTCCAAACTGTATTTAAAAACGTGTAATGGAATCCTAGTGCATTTTAAAGTTTTTTTAAAAAACACTTTCATTTTTAATGTTTAAATTATAGTGTGGGGAAGCAACCTGCACAGTGCTAACATGAGAAATATGAGTTGCACACAGAGAGGCAAAGATCTACTGGAGAAAGAACATATGCACAAGAGATAGTATGAATATATTGAAGAACTGTAGAAAAAATATCCCTAAATTAATTAATATGTACCACTGAATAACATTCTGGAAAATGAAATTAAATGGGTCCTAAAAAATATTGCAAATTACAAAGCTGTAGGAATTGATGAAATACTAAAAGAAGTGTTTTAAACTTTGCAAGGTGAGATAGTTAGAGTGCAAGTGACAATTTATAAGTACCTAGGGAAAAGTGAGCAGGGGCGAAGTGATTGAAAAATATAAATGTGTATTCCAATATCAAAAAACACTGTGCTAAAGGATGCTCAGATTGCTAATCAACTGTATTTCACATGATAGTAAACTAATCTTTAAGATTTTGCAATATAGACATCAACAATACTTGAAAGAGAACTGACACATGTACAAGCTTGATTCAGAAGAGACAAGAGCAACAAGGATCATACTACCAATATTCAATGAATAATTGAGAAGGCAAGGGAGTTCCACAACAATGTCTATTTTTTTTACTATCATTTTGATTATAGCTGACAACAAACTGTAGATAACCCTTAAAAATGTAAAAGAACTGAATCGTTTCATCTGCCTATTGAAAAATGTGGATGATGGTTAGGAAGCAGCAAATAAGAATAGAATATTAAGCAACTAGATGCTTCAAAACTGGGAACAGACTACATCAAAATTGTATAGTGTCATCCAATTTATTTAACTGATATTTGCTCAAAAAACTAATAGGGATCATAACTATATCCGCTACTTGGAAGAAAGGCTGTGACAGATGCAGGCAAAATATTAAATTGCAAGAACTATCTTTAGAATGGTATATTGAGTTCACTTTCTCTTTTTATTAAGCTCTCAGATCAGAGAAATACAGGTGTTACAGACCCTCATTTACAAGGTTTGATATGACTTCCCTAGCCTCAGAGGGGAGGAATTCATTATTACACAGGTATTCTTTGTCTGGTATTTTTACTTATAGAGACAGTCAGCGAGCAGTATGTAACAGATTTCATTCTTTAGATAAGTATTATCACGTATCTGTAGCCATGATCTTTCAACGGGGCTCAAATCCCTTAGTGGGAATTGAATTTATGTAAAATGAACTTATGAAAGTCATACAACTGAGGGCGTGACATATGTAGCATCTGTATTTTTCATTCTTGAGGGATTAAGTTTCATTCTCCAGTTGTTTCCAACTACATTGTCAAGGAAAGATCATCAAATATTTAATTTGCAATGTATATGCAAATAATTATGTATAACACTTTGGGGCAGGTCAGGCTATATATACTAAATATAGCCATGTATGAAAATGATGCACAATATTTCTAGTCTATATTAAGCCACATTAAATATAACTGATCAGATGAAGTTGCTGAGCAACCTATATTCAGCTAACATAAATTTATTATTATTATTATTATTATTATTATTATTATTATTATTATTATTATTCGACTTGCCCCTACTCCCTAAGGACTCAGGGCGGCGAACATTAAAACAGAACAAATTTACAATAAAAGACAATTAAATAAAACAAGCCGAATACAATTAAAAGGTTAAGAAAATTAAAAACCCTCACACACCCCCGGGTCATTCCAGGCCGGCCTGTTGAAACAACCAAGTCTTCAGGTCTCGGCGGAAGGAACGGAGGTCAGGGGCCAAATGGAGATCCACGGGGAGCTGATTCCAGAGGGCAGGCGCTCCCACGGAGAAGGCCCTAGCCCTGGGAACCACCAGCCGACAATGACTGACTGACGGTATCCCAAGGAGGCCCCTCCTATGAGAGCGAACAGGGCGATCGGAAAGTGATGCTGGCAGGAGGCGTTCCCGCAAGTACCCTGGACCCAAGCCATTTAGAGCTTTATAAGTTGTTACTAACACCTTGAAGGCGACCCGAGAGGCAACCGGCAACCAATGCAAGCCGCGCAGGAGGGGTGTAACATGGGAGTATTGGGATACCCCATCACAGCCAGTGGCGCATTCTGCACCAGCTGTAACCTCCGGGTCATCCGCAAGGGAGCCCCATGTAAAGCGTTGCAGTAGTCGATTCTGGAGGTGACGAGCACATGAGTAACCGTTCGAAGGGCATCTCGGTCCAAATAAGGGTGGAGCTGGTGAACCAGCCGAACCTGGGCAAAAGCCCCCTGGCCACAGCTCCCACATGCTCCTCCAAACCGAGCTGTGAATCCAGGAGGACACCCAGGTTCCTCGCCCTATCCACGGGGGTCAACACCTCTCCCCCCATGACCAAAGGTGGTACATCCAATAAAGACCGAGGTGCCGGTAAGAACAGCCACTCAGTCTTGGTGGGGTTGAGCTGAAGCCTATTACTCCCCATCCAGACCCGGGCACACATCACGGAGAGATCACTGATCTGGTCTGGGGTGGAGATATAAAGCTGGGTATCATCAGCATACTGATGATACCTCACCCCAAAACCTCGGATGATCTCCCAGCGGTTTCATGTAGATATTAAACAGGAGAGGTGAGAGAACGACCCTGGGGCACCCCACAAGTGAGGGGCCTCGGGGCCTCTGCCCCCTGCCAACACCGACTGCGAACGGCCCAAGAGGAAGGAGGAGAACCACCGCAGAATGGTGCCCCCACCCCAATCCTCTGAGCTGCTGCAGAAGGATACCATGGTCGATGGGTATCGAAAGCAGCTGAGAGATCTAACAGGACTAGGACAGAGGAAAACCCCTGTCCCGAGCCCTCCAGAGATCATCCATCAGTGCGACCAATGCTGTCTCCGTGCTGTGTCCGGCCCTGAAGCCCGATTGATATGGGTCTAAATAATCAGCTTCCTCCAGGAACAAGGAAGCTGCTGAACCATGCTCTCAACAACCTTGCTAAAAAGCAGGTTGGAGACTGGACGATAGTTGTTCAAAACGGCGGGTCCAAGGCAGGCTTCTTGAGGAGGGGCCTCACCACCGCTCTTTCAAGGTGGTGGGAAAGACACCCTCATTCAAGGAGGCGTTGACAATTGCCTGGAGCCAGCCACGTGTAACCTCCCTGGAGGCATACACCAACCAGGAAGGACACGGGTCCAATAAACACGTGGTGGAAGACAGCCTCCATGATCCTGTCCACCTCATCAAGGAGACCAGGTCAAACTCAGCCCAGATAGAATCCACCAGACCCGCCACCCCATCATCAGACCACTGCCAATCAGAGTCCAAGCTGGCACGAATTTGAGTGACCTTATCCGCCAGATGTAAACTAAATTCCTCTGCTCTGCCCTGCAAAGGGTCATCCCACTCCCTCAATTGAAGGAGGGAGCGAGTCACCCGAAACAGGGCCGCATGGCGGTCATCGGCGGATGCAATCAGAGCGGAGAAGTAAGGGCCCATGAATCACCTGGGTCAGGTTCATGGCTGCCATGGATGCCATGAACTCCTGAGCCAAGCCCAATGCCCCCCCCAGAGATGGCAAGTTAAAGTCCCCAGAACTATAAGCCTGGGAACTCCCACCACCTCCCGAGAGGACGCCGAGAAGCTCAGGCAGGGCCGCCACGCAGCTGGGGGACAGGTACGTTAGCAGCAAACCCAACCAACATCCAGGACCCAATCTCGCGAGGAGGGCCTCACACCCGCATTATGGGACAGCGACCTCCCTTGGAAACAAGGTCTCTCTAACAATTATGGCTACCCCTCCACCCCTTCCCTGGGCCCAAGACCGGTACAGCACACGGAAACCTGGAGGGCGCAAATCACACAGAGGGACATCTCCCTCCGGGCCCAACCAGGTTTCCGTAATGCATGTCAGGTCCGCAGCCTCCTCCTCCATGAGCTCGCGGAGGAGGGATGACTTATTGGCTACGGATCTGGCATTCACATACACCAGCCTGAGCCCAGAGACCACGTCTCCCAAGACCCCAGGGGAGCGGGAAGTGATCTGGGGGTTGGAGTGCGCCACCGCTCATAAACACCGGGGGTGCGCTCCCGTAACATAATTCAGCCCCCTGTCCCGTCCCCCCCTGCCATAACCGATCACCCTGGAGATGGTCAACCCTGCCCTCTCCCCACCAGACCCTGGGGCCCCCCGACCCAACCCCTCCATACCGAGACCAGCAGCCGGCCTGGAAGGACAGTATTGACCCGCAATTTGATCCCCACCCCTTCCTAACCCCTTAAAACAATGAATTAGAAAATTTAAAAGCTTCCCCTTTATCCCAGATTTAAAATTTGGCCCCTTGGTCACGCCATGCCACCTCTCAGGATTCCAAGATCCGTCATTGAGGTAGGCTCTCAATTTAAGTAAGTATAGGCCTCCATTCAATGTTACATACATGCATACATACATACATACATACATATTCATACAATGTTATTTGTCTTTACATACAACTTTCTCGTTTCTTGCAAATCTGCTCTAAATTTGCTCAAATACTCTTTTTGAACTGTTTTGAGGTCCAAAAAGATTTTGAATTGGTAATGCTTTATTTTGATGTTATTAAAATTTTATTTATTTGTTCACATTTTATTGCTGCCTATCTCACATGTGTGATTGGGCACCTCACACAGTTAAACAATCCCAAACAATGCAAAGAAATGATCAAAATATTAAGAACAAAAACCATTAAGACACACTCAATTAAAAACCATTAAAGTCCAGAAAAACAAATTGCAGGAGAGTGCAATCTATTTTACTAATAGTACTATCATTCTGCAGACTCCACACCATCACTGGATCCCCAGAGAGGATGTCAAGCCCATTTCTTCAAGCCCTTTTGGAAGGTCAACAGGGTTAGGACCAATCTAACCTCATGGAGAATAATTTTCTATAGGGCGGATGCCCTCTTCCTAGCCCCCATCAGATAATATTCCTTAGTGGGTGTGACCCGTAACATGCCCCTTCTCCCAGACCTGATGGGGTAAGTAGTTGTAAACAGGGAGAGCCAATCCCTCAAATAACCCAGCCCTATGTCACTTAGGACTTTATAGGTCATTACTAACACCATAAATAAACCCAGAAGAAAACGGGCTACCAATGCAACTCACAGAACAGAGTTGTAATGTGCTCTGATTTTAATTAATTAGTTCATTTAATTAACTAATTAATAGTTTTTAATAAATTTATAACAAGAAAAAAATAAAGCATCTAGAGAATGTTTATTTATTCAAACGTTTTGGTCACCCAACTCCAATGGATTCTTATGATTAAGTACTTTTTAAATTGGTTGTGAGTAGTATCTTTGTTTTGGAAAATAGTATTAAGATATATAAAAGAATAACTATTTCTAATAAAAAATATTTGCATCTGAACTGAAAAATTTGACTACTGACCTTAAGTCCAAGCATTGCTCCTGAATCTCTAGACACGCTTCCATCTTTTAGGCGCTTATTTAACAAAATTCGGCCAATTAAGCCATCTCCATCTTTGGATGGCTGCCAGGTTACAGGATGCTATAGTATACATTAAGCAAAATAAAAAATCAACAAAATTACATTTGTGAAAAGGAATCCCAACATCACATTTATTTGGCACTATTACGTACTGTGAAATAGCTATGATTACACTATTACTGGTTTTGCAGATAGGAATCGGAGTTCGTATCATTCCATTAGATTATCAGAAGTCATATCTCACAACTTTCTAGCCAACTTTTCTATACCAAATATACCTAAATCATACCTACACATTGAAAACAAATTCAGTTTATCATTATGGATCTGAAAACAGTGAACATCATTTATAAATATAGAAAGCATGAATGGGGGATCTAACACAAAAATACTTGAAAAGTTAACAAATGAATTATGATCTTAAGTAATTAAAAAGCCACATATTACTTGAAAATAAATCCCACCATGTTCAGTCTCTAAAATTCATTTAAATGAACTAATAATTTAAACTTTTCTCTTAGCTATATATCTGAACAGTTAGTTGTTATTTACTACACATAAATTCCAGAATAATACATATCAGTATTTCTGGAAAATTTAGTCAATGTTTTCAAATTTAGAACATCTGGTTTTGTATAATCATAGCATTTTTTCACATAATGTACTAGTTTCATGCTCTCACATGTACACAAATAAACATGCACATTACATTTGGCAATAGTGATAGCCTACAACAGAAAGCAAGAAAGAGCAGTAATAAACCACATACAGCAGATACAACTACTACCCCATAATGCAGATAATATCACGGTGACAAAACAAATGAACATGGCAATGAAAGGGAAAAAAGAAAAACAATTCTGTCCAAATAGATACAGTTCCCCCTCTCCCATTTTTTTTCAACCTGGAAATCAAACTATTAATTTAATTTCCAACCCCAGGGGCATTAAGTGGTAATTAAACATGCCAATCCAGAAATAATTCTCATTGTTTAATCATAAAGATAATATCACCAAAATAGTATTGCATGTCCATAAAAGCAATGCTGCTTTTTAGTGCCTGGATAATTTTGTTCTTCCTTATACTTTTTGGATATCCACACAGTGATCCATACTTGTGGTTTTGTTTTTCTTTTCTGCACCTCAAGAAATGTTAGATTAGACCTGCCTTTGTATTCTTGATCTGTTTTAATGAGTGACAGAGAGCAAACAAAGACCAAATGAGCAGATTAAAATGCAGGCACCACAAAGCCAATACCTTTTCACTATGGCTATGTTCCTCATTTAGAGTTGTGCTACTACAAGTGTCTACCCCAGAGTCCTTAATCTGAGGTTCAGACCATTCCAAGTCCTCTTCCAAAGACTGGCCACCAAAACACACCATTTTCTTTTGTCTTTCAGATAAGATGTTAGAGTCCGACAAAACTGCCTGTTCACTAGTTTTTCTTTTTCCCCTTTGACTGTCCCCTACAGGCATGGGATAAAAAAGGATACAAGAAAGAAAACATGCTGAGATGTAAATAAAACAAAGAAAACATGAAATGGTAAAGGAAACTAAATGGTAAGGCTCCACATGTCTCACCAAAGACATTGGGGATGCCTCACTGCTATGCCAAGATGTATGGTCCCAGCTGTAGTCCATGTCTCCTGTGAGAATCAGACAGACAAGATAGTGCAGCAAAGGAAAGGTGAAAGGAAGGATAGACAAAGATATAATAGATTTTGCATTTCTATCATCCTGCCTTATATGCTTTACTCACTAGCATGTTATTTGGAAAAAGAAGAAATCCCAAGGGACTATATATATATCTATATCTATATGATAAGCACAATACAGAGTTCATGTTTGTGTGCATGTGCTTGTATTCTGTATATATGATATGTAAGATTTTACAGATTTGGTATCACTAACAGCACATTACATGCCAAACATAAAAAAGATATGAATATATGACTGTTAAATCCTTATATATTTCAGAAAAAGACAATTTATTGCAATATAGCTTTTATCTGATCATGATTTTATCTGATCATGTTGAAAATGAGTGATTCCATTGAAACCAGTAGCTATAGAATATATATATTCTTAATACTGTTCTATAAAATGGCCTTGCCTTTTTAAAAGAAATCTTATTAAATAAAACAACCATTTCTTTTTTCCAAAGTCTTTAAAGCACTGATACACATAAACTACAAACAGAAATTTGTGAGACTCCGATTTCTTGTCTGAAATGTTTATTTCATATTTTCACAAAAAATGAGGCAACACCAGTAAGGGATTTGAGACAGACACAGATAAAAGCGTTGTCAATTTCTGCAATTTTACTTGAATGTATTTATTTAAGCAACATGGGAGAAGGGTTAAGTTCATTAATTCTTTATGGAGACTCTCTATTTCTCCTATTCTACAAACTCCCCAATGCACTATTAATGAAACAAAAATCTTCTGCTTCAGTAGATATAAATATTTCAAGTTTCTGATACACATATGATGAAAGTGAAATAATGATTAGGATACAGAGACATATAGCATCTTTAGCAACTCTTAAGTAAGCTACACCTTTTCCTGGGGTTATGTGTTTGCCACATAATCTCCCCCCCTAAAAAAACGATTTAAGAATTTAATGGCAATGGAATTTGGATTTAATTTTATAACAGACATTACAGTTCAACAGATTCTATATTATATTGTTATGCCCATTATATTGTAGAAGCAAAATGAGCCATATGTACATGTTGCATATATAACCTAAAACATCCTCCCCAACAGCCTTCTTTGGGCCCTAGTATGATGAATTAAAAATGAGGGTAGTGCCTTTTATGGTTATAAAAATAGATGTGATTTCAGAATATATTAATATTAATAAATACGTTGCAGTGATTTAAGACTGCATTCCAATCACGTTAATAAGACCCATGTGGAATATTACATCCAGTTTTGGATATAATAATTCAGAAAGGCATAAGAATGAATTAAGAGATCAGTCAAATACAGGAAAAACTGTTGAAAAAATGTTGAAGGAATATTTAGAGTTGAAAAGAGTTAGGAAATTTATTTACATTTATTAGCCATTCCAGTAGACTCTGGGTCATGTACAAAACTAAAAAATATTAAAACAGCTAAAAATATTAATTCAAAGAGACAGCACAGACTAGAGTGATCCAATAGACAACAAGATAAACAAAATAAAACATGTCCCTTTAACAAATAATAAACATCAACCCCAAGCTAGCTTTTCAAAGTTGTCCAGAACCCTAGGAGAGAAGGCACCATCCTTATTTCTGGAGAAAGTACTGTTCTAAATGGTATGAACTGCATCAGGAAAGACATACTTCCTAGGTACTACAAGATGACAATGTTGAATGGAGGGAACCTGGAGTAAACTTACTCTGCTGACCCACATTGAAACAACTGGAGTCAATGTTCTTCAAATCTCTGAATGGCTGCCATACAAAGGAAACCAGGACTTCTTCACTCAGTTGGATCACGTTATCAGATTTATTTGAATATTAAGGATAGATTCAAATAATGCAGTAAATTAGATAAAAATTGAGTTGGCAGTTTGTAAGGCCTTGCAGACCTGGCTATTCCACCCAGGTATTCAGGTTTGGGGGATACACAAGCTCTGCTGGTTAATATTGTATTTTACTTGTTGGGATTACAGTTTTTGACCTCAGATACTATTGTTTGGATCTGTAATCTGTGTTTTTACCCTTGTATGTTGCACAGAGTCATTACTGTGACATGAACACTAGGTAATTGTATAAATAAATAAACAAATTTATATTAAAAGGATATTAAATTAACATCTACATGTTAGGCATATGGGCCTGGCCCAGCTAATACAGGGCCCCACGCACAAGAGGGGCAGCATGCTCGACCTTGTTTTTGTCTCGGAGCAGTGGCATAGTGATCTGGGGGTGGGCAGTGTTAATGCCCAACCCGTTGCATGGTCAGATCACTATCTCCTTCGGCTGGTCTTCCAACAGGCCACCCCACGCTGCTGGGATGAGGAGCCGCTGAGATGGTTCCGCCCCAGACGCCTGATGGACCCTGAGAGGTTCCAGACAGAGCTGGGGTCTCTGCCCGTCTCCCTTATCCACAGCTCGGCCGAGGTGCTGGCAGCTACATGGCAACAAGCTGCCTCAGAGGCCTTCGACCGGGTTGTCCCCTTACATTCCCTCACTCGCCGCAGATCCTGGGTGGCTCCTTGATTTACGGAGGAGCTCCGGGAGATGAAGCGACGTAGGAGGGGTTTAGAGAGCAGGTGGAGATCAACCCGTTCCGAATCCAACCGAACCCAGTTGAGAGCCCATATTAGGACTTACCTGGGAGCTTTGAGGGTGGCGAGGAGGGTTTACCTCTCCGCCCTCATAGCATCCGCAGATAATCGCCCGGCTGCCCTGTTCAGGGTCACGCGCTCCCTTTTACATCGGGAGCTGGAGGTGGACCCTTTGGAGGGTAGGACTGAGGAATTTGGACAATACCTGTCAGATAAGATCGCTCGGATCCGGGAGGGGTTGAACTCCAATTTGCAGTGGTCTGAGGAGGGAATTACAGAGAGTCTGGCCGATGTCATCTGGGCTGAGTTTGATCCTGTTTCTGAGGATGAAGTGGACAGGATTATGCGACGACTGAGTTCCACCACCTGTTTATTGGACCCGTGTCCTTCCTGGATGGTATATGCCTCCAGGGAGACCATGTGCGGCTGGCTCCAGGCAGTTGTTAATGCCTTGCTGAGGGAGGGGTTTTTTCCTGCCGCCTTGAAAGAGGCGGTAGTGAGACCCCTCCTGAAGAAGCCTGCTCTGGACCCAGCCATTTTAAACAACTTCCGTCCAGTCTTCAACCTTCGCTTTTTGGCGAAGGTTGTTGAAAGCGTGGTGGCTCAGCAGTTTCCGCTTTTCCTGGAGGAAGCGGACTATCTAGATCCGTATCAGTCGGGCTTCCGACCCGGGTACAGCACGGAGACGGCATTGGTCACACTGATGGATGATCTCTGCAGGGCTCGGGATAGGGGATTTTCCTCTGTCCTAGTCCTAGGCCTTGGCGGCGACCCGGGGGAGGGCCTACTCTGTGGCGGCTCCCACTCTGTGGAATCTTCTTCTGCTGGAGCTCCGCCTTTGAAGACTTGGCTCTTTTTACAATCTGGGCTGTGCTGATTCTCTGGGGTTGGTCCTATTTTAACTATGGGTTTTAATTTTCAATTTGGCTTAACTTGTTTAATATACTTTTAATTAATTTATTTATCGTTGTATTTTTAGCTGTGAGCCTGAGTCCTTTTTGGAGAGGGGGAGGCATATAAGTCGAATAAATAAATAAATAAATAAATAAATAAATAAATATTAGACCTCTCAGTGGCTTTTGATACCATCGACCATGGTATCCTATTGCAGCGCCTCAGGGGGTTGGGAGTGGGGGGCACTGTTTTGCAGTGGTTCTCCTCCTACCTCTCGGGGCGTTCGCAATCGGTGCTGGCAGGAGGGCAGAGGTCGACCCCGAGGGCACTCACATGTGGGGTCCCTCAGGGGTTGGTCCTCTCTCCCCTCCTGTTCAACATCTATATGAAGCCGCTGGGTGAGATCATCCGTGGTTTTGGGGTGAGGTATCCTCAGTATGCTGATGATACCCAGTTATATATCTCTACCCCAAGCCAAATCAGTGATGCCCTCTCCGTGATGACCCGTTGTCTGGATGCGGTATGGACCTGGATGGGCAGGAACAGACTACAGCTCAACCCGGCTAAGACTGAGTGGTTGTGCGTACAGGCATCTTGGCCCAGTCAGTTGATTCCATCTTTGGTCATAGGGGAAGAGGTGTTGCCCCCTGTGGATAGGGCTCGGAACCTGGGAGTCCTCCTGGATTCACGGCTTAGTTTGGAGGAGCAGGTGGGGGCCGTGGCCAGGGAGGCTTTTTCCCAGGTCCAACTGGTTCACCAATTATGCCCGTATCTGGACCGAGATGCCCTTCGCACGATCACTCATGCACTTGTGATGTCCCGACTTGACTACTGCAATGCTCTCTATTTAGGACTGCCCTTGCATACCATCCGGAGGCTTCAGCTGGTGCAGAATGCGGCTGCGTGGGTTGTGATGGGAGTTTCCTGATACTCCCACGTTACAGCCCTCCTGCGAGCTGCATTGGTTGCCGGTTGCCCTCCGGGTGAGATTCAGGGTGTTGGTGTTAACATTCAAAGTCCTTTACAATATGTGTCCGGGGTACTTGCGGGAGCGTCTTCTGCCAACATCAAACACCGATCGCCCTGTGCATGCACACAGATGGGGACTTCTCGGGGTACCGTTGGGGGTACCGTTGGGATACCGTCCTCGGGGTACCGTCGGCTAGACAATGTCGGCTGGCGGTGCCCCGGGGAAGGGCCTACTCTGTTGCGGCCCCCGCCCTGTGGAACCAACTCCCTCTGGAGCTCCGGTTGGCTCCTGATCTCCGCTCCTTCCGCCCATGATCTGAAGACCTGGTTGTTTGAACAGGCCAGGCTGGACTGACCTCCTGGGTTTTTTTTAAGTATTTTAATGGGTTTTAGAGATTGGGCTTATTGATCTAATTTTGTTTTAATATTTATTGATTGTTGTACTGTTTAATTGTGAGCCACACCGAGTTCTTGCGGAGAGGGGGCGGCATATAAGTCCAATTATAAATAAATAAATAACATCTGTGGAGATTCTGGTTTTTTTTAATACATGGGTTTAGAGTTATTGTATGTTGTGTGAACCTAATCCATGTTGTGTGAGGCATAACATCTCATGTGGAGATTCTGTTTTGTTAAATACATAGGTTTATGATTATTGTATGTTGTGTGAACATAGGTGCCAAAAAAAATCAAATCCTCCATTGGTGTTGGACAGCTAATAAATCTCACATGAAAATATTTTAATAAGACAGCTGAATATCTAAATCCAATGTTGGATATATTGACTACTTTTTGGAGTTTTTACTTTTGTTGCTAATAGTAAAATAAAAACTCTAAAAAGAAATCAATATATCCAACATTGGATTTAGATATTCAGGTTTCTTAATTAGATATTTTAACATGACTGTATTGAGGTAATGAGAACATTATTATTTAAAAAGCTGTTCTCATCTGTGCCTTAATGGCTGTCCATTCATTCTGACTAAAGATCTGCATGAGGTTTCATTATCACTTCATTTTCCAAATCAGGGCTATAAATTTTTGGATCCCAAATAAGAGGAAAATTAATCTTAATACTTGGATAATAATCACCACCACCCTTTATCTTCTAAAACATTAATATACATTTAAAGATTCCCCCCAACCCACAAAATCTTACTTGCTACTGCTGAGCACATTGAGCACATTGAGTTGTGCTCCAAAGATTGTAAGCCACCCTGAGTCTCCGGAGAAGGGCGGCATATAAATGTGAATTTTTTTTAAAAAAATGTGGATTTTTTGAAAGAATTATAATTGACAATTACCACATTGGTTAAATTTGAACAATTCAGGCTAAGATATGTGGGTGCTATTTTGTATGGCCAGTATATTGTAGAAACCCAGAAATTTGAATTAATTAAATTTGTAATCATTACAAGCTAGCATATTATGTGAATACAGGTATTTTTTAAAAAAATATTGGACGTTCATATGAAGTCACTTAATTAACGGATGAAGTAATCTGAGTCCACTAACAAAAAAAATTGCTTTTGGTTCAGAATAAAGATATCTTAATTTAGGATTCTGTTTCTCACAGCAGCCACCTACATCCTTGCATGAAATTCATAAGTTGTAGATATCACTGGCTCTCAAGAACCTAGTATTTAAAGAAACGCTATTGCCATTATATCTACCAGCCATTAAGAGGGGACTTAATCTCTTTTTAAGTCTTTATTTCCTCTTTTAAAGCCACCCCTAAGTTTAAATGTGTTGCAGCCATTTTTTTAATATCGAATTTCATCTTCAATCTTTTCCCCGGCAAATAAAATATTTCCTGCCCTACCTTACTTGCCATCATTCATCTAATTCCGAGGTCAGAAACTATGGCCTCTTTATGACTTGTGGATTTCAACTCCCAAATCCCTCAGCCAGTTGGCTCAGGAGTTGAAGTCCACAAGTCATAAAAGGGCCATAGTTCCCCACTCCTGATCTAAATGGAATTTTACAACAAAATCAAAAGAAATAGAATCATTTTGCATTATGATCCTAAAATGTTTCATCATTTTCTGTAAAGGTGCTCCTTTTTCAAGTGTCATTCATTTAATCCACCAAATTCAGAAACATAGCAGAAACCAATGCAACCAAATAGATGGGAGATTTTTTTTTAGTCTCTCTAGTTTAGATCAAACTCATAACTTCCTTCCTAACAGAATAAAAAATATGGATGAGACACCATGCAAATACTAGCTTAAAGAACAGGAAGAAAACTATCCAAATTTGCTTCTCATCATATCACATTTTCAGGTTCATCAATATTATTTTACTTCTATGATTTTAATATATATGAAATCTTTGTCCATAATATTTTCTTACAGCATCATTTATTACCTTCTAAAGTACTTAACAATGGATCTACAGAATAGAACAAATTTGGTATTTCTTTAAGCATTTCAGCCCTGCTTTTTAATGCAAGCAACAGTTATGTGTGTATATACACTAGTGGGATTATAACAGGCCTTGAATTTTTTTACCAAGTCATGAAGAAAATGTTTCTTTTGAAAACACTATTTAGAAAATTGCCATATTCCATACAGGAATATCCTCCTAAGGCGCATTCAAAGAAACAAACGTACTTTTAGATGAAGGTATGATTTATATATTTGAATACACATAGATAAGGGCTTGTCTAGTACAGTTTTCTCTTGTAGCTCCAAGAGAAAGAAACAGTCTTTGGATGGCAAGGATGATAAGAAGCCAAGGCTATTTTTTACCCAAGGTAATAAAATTATTTTTAAAATAGCAGATTTTTCTTTTCAAACAACTTTTTTTTTAAAGGCAATGGTTAAATTCTAAACCTAGATAAATTAAGACTTTTATTTGAATATGCTCTCTAACCCCAAAAGTAATTACTATTCAATGTAGAGATTAAAGAAAATCCAATCTGGGTTGTGGTTTTTTTTTAAAAAGCAATCTCCTATATATATATTTTTAAATACATCTTTATGAATATTTTAAAGAAACAACTTTCAGTGCTTCTAATTTCTATCCCCAGTAATATCACCGAAAGTGGTATTTCTATGGAGTTTAACTTATGAAGCATTTAACTTATGGAAATTTTGTATTCCTTCTGAGATCAAAATTCAATTATTGCTTTAATCTGTTTACCTTTAATAAATTTATTACCTTTAATAAATAGTGCCTTACATTAGCAATAAGCTTTCTTGAACCATTAATAGCCTTAATATTATTTTACAAAATAATACTCTGTGGGCTTTGCACAGACCCCGTCCTTCAAACGTTTTTGGTAACATTTATAGCCTAATTTTGTAGACGATTGGTTATGCTAATTCCACAGTTCCCACTATTTCCTAAGTCACCATCCTGGTTTACAATAAGGGGTTAATAATACATCCTTGTCAGGTTCTTTTAAAAGTTTCATTGATCATATGTGTAAACATTTTGATAAATCAAAAACAATAAATACTGCTAAAGTGTTGCAATGCAACTGCTAAATATTATTTCTACATTGTATAAATAGTAACAATATACAGATGTCCAGATTCACACTAATGCAACTGACAAAATATAACAATTAATTTGGCTTGAAGTCTAGAAGTCTTTCCAAATAGATTGTAAGGGAATGGTGTAAAATAAATAGGAAACAGTCTTAGTAAGAGCCTCACTTTTTTCTTCACTACCACTTTTCATAAATCTAATTTAGCATCAATCTTGCATGAAGGCTAATGAAAATGTAAAATTAACTCAATGGATGTGATTAGCTATGCATTAACCCTTAACCTCCATTACTGACAAAAAGCACCATCGTAACTTTTACCAAAAACTTTGATTTAAGCAAGAGTTAATAGTTACAAAAATTGCAAATTCATTAAGGCATTAAAAGTAGGGATTTCCTTTTGCAAATTTAAGCTGCTCCTTTTAACTTATATTTTCCTTAAATATATTCCATAATATCTCATACTGTGATAACATACAAGTTAAGACTATATAAAGCCACATTTTCCCTTGAAATAACACAGACTAGAAATAAATATTATAGGATAGAAGGCGCCAGTGCCATTGTTCCTCAATTTCTTCTCAATCTCTGTATTTCTAAAGAAAGATGTTGTTTCTTCCGAAGTCTACACTATAAAGTTAAATACCAGGCAATTTTATTTATAATCTTTTTTGTGTTAATTGGCATTGAGAAGTCCATTCCGGTAGTAGCTATCCAACTCAGCATTTAATACCTGTCTTACATCACCCTCTACCACCTATAAACGCTGCTTCTACCATTAGTAACTAGAACAACCCTAGAAGGCCGAATTGCATATGGATTCCTGAATTTCATTGTCATTTCAAACTCACATAGGCAAACCGTTAAGTCTGAAAGACCAACAGGCACCGATAGGAAACAGGTTTAATCTGTTTAAATGCTGTCACATTGTTAAATTGTCTTTTATTTTTAAAAATCTAACAAATAAAAACAATGTAACATAAAAACACTAACCCAAAATAAAAGCATTTTTAAAAATTAAAGAAATGGCTCTTAAGAGCCATTTTAAAAGCCAATTTAGTTAGATGTGTCTTAACAGCTTGTCCAAATAGTGATTGAGCTATTTGCAGGGAAATTAAACCAATCACCGTAATTTACAATTTGCATTCTTTTTTGCTGCAGAAAAAATGCCTTTAAATGACGAACCAAAATATCTGGAGACAGTTCAAACCAAGTTTCTTTTTATGGCATACCCAACTGGGCTCTTACCAAAGTAATGCAGTAGAGTCCTAAAACAAACCCATGTGACATGTTACATACTGTTGGTTTGTTACATGACAGTGATGAAAGAAAACATTGTAAACTGGAATGTCTTTGATAAACATTTCAGGATGCTCTCACTATGATGCCCCGCATTCCTCTATACTAGTAGAATACTAGTTTCAGATAGTATCCCCCTGTCTGATTTGATCTGGCAAGGTTAGCACACTCCAGTTCCAACTGATTAAGCAATGCCATCTATTAGGACCATAAAAATACACCTTAACCCTTGTAGCTTAAGAAGGTAGTGGCTAAAATTACCTTCCCCACAAAACCTTCCCCAAAAAACATGGAGAGAACTTTGGTGAGCCTGAATAAAGGTTGTTCCACTTAAAGTGTTGTAAGTAAATTTAAGTTTATACAGGAACACTGTCGTTCTGTCCAATTTTTTGTTCTTTTTGGTACACTGAAACATAAAACAAGCAAGTGCTTCCAACAAAGAAAGGCAGCTTTGTGCAAAAAACTTCAGTATGACTGTAATTCATATTACATAACTGGCATCCACATATTCTCCAATTTCCAAGTAAACAAATTATATAACAAGAGCCCTCAAAATGAATCATACTCTAAATGTTCACTAAAGCATCAAATATAAAACTTGAAATAATGTAATTTACATGTCCATTAAGAAAGTAACACATTTTTGTAACTTCTTTTTGTAACTGCAGAGAAAGATCATGATATCGGTTAACATTTCTTTCTTAAGATTCATTTTCAAAATAGCAGTCACGACGAATATAGCAAATTGGTGAGTGTTACCAACTAGTCGCCTCAAACCTTCAGTCACAAAGATTTTGCTACTGACCTGCATCTACTTTGCAATTTGTTCTGGGCTTCCAAACAATACATAGAACAAATGATTACATAGAGTAATCACTTGTTATTTCTAAAGATTGGCATTAGGCCATCCAAGAAATTTTTGGCCCTTTTTGAGGCATAGATGGGATTTTCATATTGAGACCAGAGGTGGTATTTAGCAGGTTCTGACCAGTTCTGGAGAACCGGTAGCGGAAATTTTGAGTAGTTCAGAGAACCGGCAAATAGCACCTCTGACTGGCCCCGCCCCCATCTATTCTCTGCCTCCCAAGTCCCAGCTGATTGGCTGGGTCTTCTTTTGTTGTCCTGCACAGGAGAACGTAGCTGGAAATCAGGTTAGTGGGGTGGGGAGGGAATGGGATTTTGCAATAACCTTCCCCCTGGAGTGGGGCGGGAATGGAGATTTTACAGTATCCTTCCCCTGGAGTAGGATGGGAATGGAGATTTTGCAGTGTCCTTCCCCTGCCATGCCCACCAAGCACACCACAACTACCAAGCCACACCCACAGAACCAGTAGTAAAAAAAATTGAATCCCACTCCTGATTGAGACTCATGAATACTTAATTCTTTGGGGAAAAACAGTTAAATAGGTAGTCCCAAAGGTGCTTTCTTCAAGAGGCAACTAACTGGACTTTCTGGTTTTTCTTTGAAGACGTTTTGCTTCTCATCAAGAGTGGAAAAAGCTTTTTGGATGAGAAGCGAAGCATCTTCAAAGAAAAAGAAGGAAGTTCAGTTGCCTCTTTAAAAAAAGCATTCTTGAAACAACCATGACCTGGATGACTGAGAATCTTCATGGACAGTTACATAGGTAGTAAAGGTAGTCCTCAACTTATGACCACAACTTGGTCTAGAATTTCCATGGCTAAGCAATTTATTTCTTTATTTTATTTTATTTATGAGATTTATATGCCACCCTATCTCCCTAAGGACTCAGGGCGGCTTACAATACTAAAAACAGAACTATATGAATATTAACAGACTATTCAACCAAAAATCTCATAAACCAATTAAATTTAAAACTACGACTAAAAACCCTTCCCCCCCCCCATCAGTCCAGGTAGGAGAGTTGGAACAGCCATGTTTTTAGGCCACGGCAGAAAGATCGGAGGTCAGGGGCCACCCGGAGCTCCAGGGCCAGCTGGTTCCAAAGGGTGGATGCTCCCACAAAGAAGGCCCTACCCCTGGGAGCCGCCAGCCGACATTGCCTGGCTGATGGCACCCTGAGGAGGCCCTGCCGGTGGGAGTGCACGGGGCGTCAGGAAGCCATTATTGGCAGCAGGGTCTTCTGCAAATACAATGCAGCAATGCAGTTGTTAAATGAGTTCAATGAGAACAGTGACTTTGAATCATTGTATAATTATTACTTTAAGAACTTTTCAAGAATTTAAATTGAATATGGTCTCCCTAGTTCACAACAGTGGCAGTATTTTCAAGTTAAACAGGGCTGAAAGTCCTTAAAAATGTTAAAGTGGGAATAATGGATTTAAAATTAAAATTGATTCGTCAAATGTTGCCTTTCAAGTTTATGGGAATCCATGAACAACATTTTGATAGAATGGGTATCCGTTTTTCTTTCTTGGAAATGTAATAAATTTGAGAGATTGCTGACCAGGATTAAACCAACATAAATCTTCAAAGCATTAAAATGCCATATGATACTTTGTCATTTTCATTTCATTTCCCACTAATCTATGTATTTAATAGATAGATGGCTATATTAAACATATCCAGATGTCTTAAAATATCTTTTCTTAGTAATTGGCACAAAGCTGTAAAATTTAATTACTAATGATGTGCTAGTAAATAAATTGCATCCAATAAGATTATTTCCATAAATAACAAACAAATTTCAATGCATAATTCAAATTAGTTTATATAGATTACATGAGTAAGAGACAAATATATATAATTTACCCACCTTGGATAATTTTAAAAGTTTATCAATAACCAAGATAAAATAATCTTTAGGATCCAAATCATTTTTCATATTTTGAAAAGGCAAGCATTTAAAAGCAATTTTTGCAAAGATATCCCAGTTTTCATTATAAATACAGGTAGTCCTCGACTTACAGTCATTCATTTAGTTTTTTGAAGATTTTGAAGATACGTTTTGAAGATACAATGGCACTGAAAAAGTGACTTACGACTATTTTTCTCACTTACAACCATTGCAGTTCCCCCATGGGTGTGTGATCAAAATTCGGATGCTTGGCAACTGATTCATATTTATGACAGTTGCTGTTTCACAGGGTCATATGATCATCTATTGAGGCCTTCCAATAAGCACAGTCAATGGAGAAGCCAGATTCACTTAACAACCGTGTCACTAACTTAACCCACTGCAGTGATTCACTTAACAATTGTGAAATGGGGCACAATTCACTTACAGATGTTTCGCTTAGCAGTATAAATGTTGGGGTCAATTGTAGTCTTAAGTCAAGGACTGTCTGTATTAAAGGTTAGAGTCTAAAAGTATTACTAGACACAAAACCTGGAAATTATTTCCTACAAATCTTCAAATCAGCAACAAGGGGACTAGGAGGGTAAATGATGACATGTGCATGACAACACCTGGGTGATAACATCATCACATTTTATGTACCTACATTAGACAACAGGAGGTAAATAACTGCAGCATTTGCATCATCGTATCATTGTGTCATTTGGTATCACCATGGTTTCCTACAGACACTAATGGATGAAGCAGATATAAATTGCAATACCAATTTACCATACACAATTTAATTGAACTGTGTATTATGATGGCCTTTGTTAAAAAAGAAGCAAAAAAGGGGATTACAGTATGCAAAACAATGCTTTACAGGTAGTCCACAACTTGTGACCATCAACTGGAATTTCCATTGCTAAGCGATGCGATCATAAAGCACAACATCACCCAACTGCATTGCTTAGCATTGGCAATCCTGACACTCCTTATTGCCACCATTAAATAAATTCCATCATGGGCAAGGACTCAGCCCAATACAAGCCACTCTGCGCTTGATTCCTCCCAACCCCAACCCTCAAGTTCTTCCAAGGGATTGTAAATATTCCCCCAATTTCTGCCCTTCAGGCCACCCTCCACCCTGCAAGCAACCCCAGAACCACATGGCTCTTGCCATACTGCAGCTCAAAATCTTCTTGGCGTGCCTGGCCTGACTCCTGCACTCCACAGCCCCTGGCACCATAGCTGTCTGTTGTCTTCTTTCTCCCATATGACCAGCCTGGTCTTTTGCAAGGCCTCTGCTAGTCACCTGAGGCCATCATTCCCAGGTCTCATGAGGAAACTGCCGTATGTGTGAGGAAATTCCTGAGGAAAAAAGCCTTATGCAGCTGGCAGTTGCCTTGCAAGGGCCCAGGCCAGCAACAGGTGAAAGACAGAGTGGCAGAAGCTGTGGAGTACAGGGCTCTATAATGGGGGGAGACAGGTGAGTGAGGGAGTTGAAACTATCCTGCACTCATAAATGCAGGCAGGTTGCCAAGTGCCCAAATTTTTATCACATGTCTGTGGGGATGCTGCAATGGCCATAACTTCATGGGACCAATCCTAAGTCCCTTTGTTAAACTAATTATTCAAAGAAGACAAGAAAGAAACCATTAAGATCTCTTGTGTTATGAACAGAGAGACGTAAAAGAATTCTCTTTCCATTCAGAGTGACAACTCTGGCTAAGCACTCGTTCTTAGATGAGAGGTACATCAAGCAGTAATGGAGACAAGCCATAGTAAGGCAGCATCAGGCCTTAAAGCCTGAGTCTAGAGTCTAGAGACTCTTTGAAAATGGACTTTGAACAGGAGTCCAACCCCTGCAGCTACAAAAGCACCATTACTTTCACCACTATACAGATAACCAGAAGCCACAAAGTGGAAATGTAGAGCTGCACTGAGGACTTTGCTGAGGTTGGGATTCAAGGCTGATTAAGGCCCAGAGGCTAGTGATTTCCTATATTTAAAGTCACCTAAGGGGTCCTTGGTGAACCTGCTTGTTTTCTTACAGGTGTTTCATTACCCTAACTAAGTAACATCATCAGGAGTGCTGTTTGCTGTCAGTTTATACGGTGGTGTCTTTCCTGTCTGTGTGGATTGGGGTGGTCTTAGAGATTGTTTGGTTCGCCTGTTTACTGATGGCTCTTTAGCAGTTTCTTCATTGGGGTATTGCTTATTTGATTGTTGGTCTGAAGCTAACCTTGGAGTTAATCTATGTTGATCTGAGTGCTGATTATTGGTGGAGAGGTACTGGGGTCTCTTTTTTTCCCCACCTAAGTACAGTACAGCATTAGAAAATATTCCATTACAGCACAACCTTATATATCAAATACATAGATCTTTGGGATTTGGATTTTATATTACTGCCCAGTATAATGCAGCTGCTACCTGTCTCCCAAATGGCATTTGATGACGACAGGTCAGCTTGAGTAATGATTCCAACCTTACTTTAATCAAGGAGAATATCTGTAGCTTTCAGGGTTGACATGAGGCGTCCTTGGTGCTCTCTGAGCTTGTTTTCTTGCAGACATTTCATTACCCAAACTAGGTAACATCATCATCAGTGTTACTACTTTAATCGTATTATTTATTGGAAACGGAGCAACCTAAACAGCAGATTCAGTATGGCCACTAGTCAGATGGGTTTACCATTTGAATAGCTAATTAACTAATTTGATAGCCAGGACATTTATTTATTTATTTATTTATTTATTTAGTTAGTTAGTTAGTTAGTAAGTTAGTTAGTTAGTTAGTTATTCGATTTATATGCCGCCATATCTCCTGAGGGACTCAGGGCGGCTTACAATTAAAATAGATTCAACACAATTAAACAAATGATTGACGAAGTCGAGGTCTTAATGCTGGTTAGGATAATTTGAAATATGTTCAAAACCCTCTTCCATTCTCCCTCAGTCCGGGTAGGCTAGTTGGAATAGCCAGGTTTTTAACTCATGGCGGAAGGAGCGGAGGTCGGGGGCCGTCCGGAGATCCCATACAATCCCATACAAAGGGGCATACAATCTATTTAGGGAAGTTATATCAAAAAGGTGTCTATGAAAAGTATAATTGGAGACAACTGCATTAAGAATAAATTAAGGAAAGCTACTTCAAATACAAGTATTAGAGAAATGTGCCCAGAAAAATATTTTAAGAAAAATTATGTATCCCAACAGATGTAGATTTTAATTAATTTTGTACTTTTTGTACTTGTACTTTCCCTTTTTCCCCAGGTCTTTATTTTAGAATCAAGAAACATAAAAAAGAAAAATTAAATGAAAAAGAAATCTACAAATGATATAAAAATAAAAAATATTTGTTTAGCGCCACATATTGAAGTATCATATCAATGTAACATTCAGAACATTATTACAATTGAATTTTTATTCATCTAACAACAGTAAGTATAATGAATCATTATATTAAATCCTTCTATTAAGAGAAATGCAAAGTTTGAACGCAGTGCATGTCCATTTGCAGAATTATAATCCCCAAATGTTTTCCAAGTTGAATTAAATTTGTAGCAGACTTGTTTTTCAAATATGACTTTAGTTTTCACATTGATAGCTTATTTTGCTGTTATTCTATAGATTCCTGGATAATCTCTGAAGTTTTCTTGGCAAGAATTTTGTAAGTGGTTTGCTATTGCTTTCTTCATAGGACTGAGAAAGAGTGGCCTCATGGCTATGGCAGGACTAGAGTTCAGTTTCCTGCTTTCTAGCCTTACGCCTTATCCCTACACCAAACTGGCTCTCCATAACTCTTAGGATTCTTAAATAATTCTTCAAATTTAAAAGAAATAAAAACACTTGGTAAGTCCACTATTTTTTGTTGGCTCAAACATTTAAGGCAAAAATTGAGTTACAAAAAAATCAAAAGTATCAGTAATTAGTAAGACTACTTGAATTTCATATAACTCAACTGTTGACATTTATTAGCTAAATTACATGCTAATATCGGCAATGGCCTGTATCTTATCACAATAGATCTACAGCAGGGCATGATTTGTCCATGCAGTGGTTAAGGTGCTGCCCTGAAAACCTGGAAACTGTGAATTCTAAGCGTCCTTTAGCCATGAAACTTGGCTGGGTGACTTTGGACCAGTCACCCTCTCTCGGCACAAACAACCTTATAGAGTTGCTGTTATGAAAAAAGTAGGATGCAGAAGTGTTAGCTGCATTCACCACCTTGAGTTGGCCACATATTTTTTAAAAAGATGGGATTAAAAGCATAATAATAATGCATAAATATGTTATCATTTAGTCACATAGTTAAAGGGATAGCTGTTCAGATAACGTAGTCCTTGACTTAAAACAGCAATTGGAACTGGAATTTCCATCGCTAAGTAACGTGCTTGTAAAGTGTGTCCAATCCATTCAGTCCTAGTTGCTGTTGCTAATTGAATCCCATGGCCATTAGCAAGGCAACGTCCTGCTGGCTTTCCACAACCAAAATCACTAGGGAAACTAGCAAGAAGCCTTCATAGCTTGGTTCCGGGGTACTTGCAGGAGCACCTCCTACCAGCATCGAGGTCCAATCGCCCAGTGCGCTCCCACAGGCAGGGCCTCCTGGGGGTGCCATCGGCCAGACAATGTCGGTTGGCGGTCCCCCAGGGAGGACCTTCTCTGTGGGGCGCCCACCCTGTGGAACCAGTTGTCCCTGGGGTTGCGGTTGGCTCCTGACCTACGTTCCTTCCACCGCGATCTAAAGACCTGGCTGTTTTTACATGCCAGCTTGCATTGAGAGGGATTGGGGTTTTTAATTGGGTATTTTAGTATAATTTGAATTTTCTATTTGGATTGGATTAATATTTTAATTATTTTGTATGTATTTCCTTGTGTAAGCCGCCCCGAGTCCTCCCCGGAGATGGGGCGGCATATAAATCCAAATAAATAAATAAATAGTTACAAATTCCAGGCCTGCAGGTAGGTATGTGGCCATAGGGATGAGGGAAAGGAGACAATAAGGGTGTGTACAGAAAGGTCCAGGAGTGTGTACAAGAGGCACCAGTCAGGGAGCACTGCATGAATCAGGGAAAGTGCCAGTGGTGGTATTCTACCAGTTCAGCCTGGTTTGGGCAAACCGGTAGTAAAAAATGCTACCGTTCAGCCGAACCGCTAGTAAAAAAAACAGCTACTGATTCAACCGAAGCAGTATTTATTTCTTTCTTTTTTTCCTCCTGAAGCTGTTCCGACAATCAGCTGTGCCAGGATCCCCTTCACTGTCTTACTGCTTTGCCCAGGCTTCCCTGAGGCCCAGGAGGCAAAAAGGGGCACAGGGGGTGCTAGACACACACACACTCCATTTTTTGCCTCCTGGGCCTCAGGGAAGCCTCCTGGGAGCAAACATGGCCTCCCAGGAGGCTTCCCTGAGGCGCAGGAGGCAAAAAAACAGAGCATGGGGTGTGCTATGTGCGGGCCCCCATGCTCCATTTTTTGCTTCCTGGGCTTCAGGGAAGCCTGCTGGGAGCAAAAAAACCAGAGTGTGTGGGGGTGTGCTGCAAAAAAAGCCATACCCACCCAGTCCCATGGCTACATCTACCTAGCCACACCCACCTAGCCATGCCCACAGAATTGGTAGTAAAAATATTTGCATCCCACCCCCGGAAAGTGCACTCATGCACAAATGGCCAACATGGCAGAGATGCTGACAGGTCTCGGGAGGTTACACAGGTGAGGAAGACTTACCCCTGTGACCTCCTTTCCAGCTTCCCAACTGAGATTCTGGAAAAGCTGGTAAGAAAGTTTGCAATTATATGAGTCCCCCCGAAACTTGACAACTAGTTTTAAGGGTTGAAAAGCACACTGATTGTAATCATGTGACCACAGGAGTACTCTGACAGCCAGAACTCTAAGGACCTCTTGTAACCACCATTCCTTTAGCATGGCTGTAACATGGAACAATCACTGACCAAACGATCAGAGGTCAAGAACTATCTGTACTTCACACATACATAACATTGGAACTGTAAATTTGACATTTCATACTTCTCTGGCTGATTTTTTCAATCACTTTCTTTAACTTCTACATTTTATGAGTGATACCATCATGGATAAAGACACTTTTGGTTCAGCAGAAGATATATTTATATTTTAGAGATTTAGGTCAGCCTATTTGAAGGAGTCCTTTTCCTAACACAATCCCAGCAACAATGTGAAGGTCCATTATGGTTAGAAATGAATACCTACAGACAGATTCTATCTGTCTATGTTTGTTGTAGTACAATTTAATAAATGTTCAAAAGCCTGATGTGATGAGCATGTAATTTCAGTCCCTTCTTCTCTTATATTTTTCATATTTGTCCATAATCTCAACTAATACAGGAGATCCTAATGCTGAAAGATCCAAAAGAAGGATTAAAAGTAAAAAGACATTCTTTTTTACACAATTTTATTAAAGATTATACAGAAAAAAAGGTACAAACTACAAAAGATAATATAAAAATAAAAGGTGCAGAAGAAAAGAAAAATAAAATAACCTCCCCCTTCATCACCAGCAAGTATAATCAACATTAACAACTCATCACAGTCTCTTAAAATACAATATCATCTCTTCATTCCAAATGCCATCCATTCTCCTCAAACAGATCACTAAAGTATCACTCCATCTTGATCAGCAGAAGTCCATTAAGAAACAATATAACTATTACACTCTATATCTAATAAACCCACTTTAAATCCTTTCCTTGCATTTATTAAACACACATATTTAAAATGCAACAAATAATCTCTTTATCTCTTAAGGATAAAAAAACTTTAAAACATCATCATCCAGTGCTAGTCAACAAAAAAAACATTAAACCTTAATGGAAATAACAGTCCATCAATTTTAACCTTGAAATTGACTTTGTATTCTTTCCTTTTTTTCTGACAGCATTTAGTACCCCCAGATTCTCTTTGTTTCTTCTCTCAAGGTCATTGATAACTTTAGCAAGATCCTTTTGAATATCCACCATAAAGAAAATATCCAAGTCACTCTTCATATTCTCATTGTTTCTTCTCACAAAATCATTGACAACTTTAAAAGCCCCCTTGATAAAACCCATAAAAAAGCCATAGTGGTGCAGTGGTTAGAATGCAGTGCTGTGGGCTACTTCTGCTGACTGCCAGCTGCCGGCAGTTTGATCCTAACAGGCTCAAGGTTGACCAGCCTTCGATCCTAGCATCAGTAAAATGAGGAGCCAGATTGTTGGGGGCAATATGTTGACTCTGTAAACAGCTTAGAGAGGGCTGTAAAGCACTGTGAAGCGGTATATAGGTCTAAGTGCTATTGCTATAAAAAGGATCTCCACATTGCTCTTCTGATTTAGTATTTGTGTGTCTATTTTATTTGTTAGAACATCAGCTGGTTTCATTTGTATATTCAATATTCCTTTTACTTTTTAAATTCACATTGAAATTAATTTCAGCTTATCTAATGAAGCTTGTTTCTCTTCTGTGACACCATCTAATATATTTATAATAGCAGATGTCTTTAAAATTATTTTCTGAATCCAATAATTGTTTTTTTCCTTGGATCTACATATGTATTTGTTTCCTTCTGGTGCCTTCTAGTCATCTTACCAAGTTATTTTTGTTCCCAAATATAAACTTTCTCACAGGGAGGATTCAATTAATTTCTAAGTCCTAATTTAAGTCTATCTGAACCCTTAGTCCATTTAAAGCTTCCTAAAATCAATATTCCAATCACCATTTTGCAGAATATTCCTTTTTTTTTCTTTTTCAAACCCTTCAACTAGTAATTAAGTAATTAAAACTTTTTTTCTTAAAAGAGTAAAGGCTTAACCAGTAAATACAGTAAAACCTGTAATTCTGAAATTTCTTTTTTAAAAAAAATACAAAGTAATTAAGATTGTGGGGTTTGGTTGAACTTAAAGTCCATGTAGGCTATATTGAAAGCTATAAGCTTGATGGAATTCTATGAATCCCAGCTGTTTGCAAGCTGACCATAAAAAAAACCTCAGTTCCTATCTACTAAAAAAAACCTCCCAGCTGTTTGGAATGCATATGGGTGATTTCTAGATCTCTTCCTTCTCCAGAGAGGCTTCAGCAATCCAGCTTCTTGCATCCAACTGCTGTTTTCAACTGTAATGCCTCCTACTCTTCATGGAACATCAGTTCTCCAGAAGTGACTTTCCACTGTACATTCTGAACTTGTTCATGAGGGAAAAAAGTATGTGTGCTCTTAGAGTACCAACACTTTTGAAAAAAAATTGTAATGCTTGTAGTCCTATATTACAGATCAAAAGTAAAATATTGAAGAGGGCAGCAATAATTTATAAGTCAGATTTTCACTCTTTTTTCCTTTATACCACAAATATATTTCTTCAAAACAGCAACGCAGAAGACACATGATTGTAAAGTAAATGTTGCAGTCCAAAGAACACTTATAACGAGATTTTTTTTTCAAGTAAATGTATTTAGGTTCCTGGTATAAATATAAAACATAAATCTAGCAATACAACTCTTAAAAATAGTGTAAATATTTTGTTTTTAATAATTTAACTCCATAGTTTTGAAAGTTTAAATCCTCATAACAGCTAAAGCCTGACAGGAAAGAAAAAGAGGACCAATTACAGTACCTTGTTAAGAATCAAAGAACCAATTGTCTGAGATTATTTGCATGTAAAGCTCAAGGTGTAATATTTTAAGAATAGTGATAATATGAGGTTTTAAAGGGAAAATACCACAGAGTAAGTTCACCATACTATATTCTAGTGTACCATGTTACAGAATTTCACTTTTTACAAATACTTCACTTACCCTGCAGCAGTTTGGTATCACTGCATTCAAATGTCACATTTAAAAGCATAAAATGTCCTACACAGATGAAATCTAGAATTATCAATAGCTGTAGTTTATTACTTTCAATCTTTCAACTTGACTAATGTTAGCCAATTCATATCAGTTATTAGTGCACAAAGATCAGTAGACTTTTTAAATTAAATGTTTATTTTTGTATTGCACTGTTTTAATTACATATAACATGGGGGTAATTAAATCTCTTGATTTTTAAAATCTTAAAGCTGCCCCTGGGGTTAGGTTGAACTGTATCAGGACATGAATATTAGTGTAGGAAAGGTGTTTAAGCCTTTCCCCAATTCTATTTTATTGACTCAAATTGATCTTCCTGATGTTGCTATAAGAGCCACCATAAAACAGAATAATACAAAAATAATATACCATAATACAGAAATTGGAATTTTTGCCATCATAAAAATAATAGGTTTTTGTGTTTTGTATGTATGTGAGAGCAGTAAAAAAAAAAACAATAAACATCCTCTAAGAACTATGTTAGCTTGACAGAACTGACATAATTCGGTACTATGTACTTACTCCAGCTGGTTCTGTGTGTTTGGTTTTAAACTAGGATGCACAGTTAGTCAGAAATATAAGCGCTAATCTGTAGTTTCATTCAACTTTTGCCCTGAAAACCATGTTTATAAAAAGCAAATAAAAACAAAAATATTCTATCAAATACTGGATTCATGTAGATCTAAAACTATTAAAAAAGAGAAGATACACAAAATTCATTTGTAAAGCTCTACTGAAATTAAACAAAACCACATTTTAAAGCATCAGCATGAAGAATGTAACTTCACAAGAACCATGTACTTCTATTGTCATTTCAAATCCCGTACTTAAAATAAATTGCCCTCTATTTAAAAGGCAAACATGAAAAAAGGCCTTACCTTTTTCACTGACACTTTCACTTTCAATCTCTACATCATCACAGCTTGTGTATTCTGGTGTAGAAGCCAACTCTTCTTCAGAGCTGCTCAATGACACCTGGCGCATTTTACCCCCTTTTTTTGTTTTATGAGGCTTTGGTGGTGGAGGCCTAACTGATTCAGACTGATCTGAACTCAATGAATCGTTTCTTAACATGGTTTCCATTTTTTCACGTTTTGTCTTCCGTACAGCTGAGCTTGGGTCTAAATGATGCTGTTTTCTTAATGGATCAGTTCTCCTCATATCTGGTCTATCAAAAGGTATTGGACTCCTCCTAGGTGTTGGAGGACTGTGATTTGCGGTTCTCTGCCTATTGGGACTTAGTCCCTGAGTCCTTTCCATTGAATACGAACGTTGGTCCATGGCAGCTCTGCGTTCAGAGGCAGACCTTTGTCTTGATGGTCGGTCCATTCTCATCATCGAAATCCGGGAATCTTCCAGTTCAGTATTGGCCAAAGACACATCACTGTGCCTTCTTTCATGACGTGCACGCGAGACTTCAGCATGAATGCGCATTTGCTCTTCATATGGTTGGGGTTTGACAGGATAACGAGCCAAATTAGGATCACTTCGGTATCGTGCTTGATATTCTTCTTCCCTCCGCTGCCTTTCATATTCCCCTCTATTTTGCATGTCATCTTCCTCTAATGGATATTCCCTTGAACGTCTGCGATTTCTCCTGCTAGAATCCCTATAGTCATCAATTTCAGGTTCTTCATATGGTTGCAACCCATGTTGTGAATGTCTGTCTGTATAATCTGATGGTGATCTTGGCATTGCAGCATCTGATGTTGCATACTGTAAATAGTCGTCTCTCTCCTCCAGCTGATTGAAACTTCTGTTCTGATCCCTGGGTATTGATGGGCTTCTTTTTCTAAGCAATTAAAAAGAAAAGAAAAATTACCAAACAAGTATCTATTACAAATTAATTCAGAAAGTATTTATTCCAAATGACTGAGCTACAATAATGTGTTGCTTGCTTTACATACCCTAACTATTCATAACAACTCTAGTAGATGAATGTTATTTTAAGTTCTACAAAGTCAAATACTTAAGGATTGTGTATACCAGCTTTATATAATTTTGCAACACTTGCTAATGAAATGTAGTAGTTATAGACAGCAGAGATTCAAATGTCATTATTTACATCCACAATGAAACAGAAACAATATAGAATGCTGCAGTCTTTCTTCCACATAATTTGCCTTTATCAAATTGTATCTTTCCCAAGTATAATTTTTAAAACATTTGCATACAGCATAAAATTATGTTCTAACTTGCTATATTAATGTTATTAACTCTTGTTATTAGCCTTAACCTCTCACCTTCTATGTTTTATAGGATCTCTATACAAGGTTTATGAAAATAATGACCATGAAAACATTTTTACATTCTAAATATTTGCTAATATATTACCAATAAAATACTTCAAAGTAATACTAGATGCAATAAAATAACACAAAGAAAACTGAATATACAAATAGATTTTGGGAAATTCCAACTATACTTAACTACTGTTTTTCACTCATTTTTGCAAAAAAAATTTAAAGTATAAATTTTAATTATTTCCACATTACCTTTCAAAAATGTAATCTGGAACTAAGCTGATGTCCATGAAACTAATGATAATAATGACCAATCACAAAAGCAGGTATGAAAACTTTAGTCCCTAACACTACTACATTCAAATCTAATTAAAATCCCATTGGAACTATAGAGTGATCTCTATTAAATGTAATCCATCTCATTAATCTCTTGAAATTTTTGTAAGCTATATTTTACAAAAATATTATATTATTGTTTATATCATGCCATGCTATACTGTTATCAAAATACAACCTAAAATAATAAGCTACTTTGTTTCAAAAGAAAAAAAATATTCCAAGACTTTTGTCTAAATTATCAACTTATCATACATGCATACATACATACATGCATATACATATATACACATACACACACACACACACACACATATATTAATGAAACATATAATTGATAAAATGAGCTTAGAAAAAAGAATTGAATACCAACTGACATTTCAAATAGACTCACTGAAATTTCAGATACCATTTGTAATATAATAAGACTTATATTCTAAGTCTAAGCATATACGTTTGAATCCATTTTTGTTTTTTAGGAAATACAGAGTATTCTATTATGCATACTTTTCTTAGCATTTATCAAGTACAATACAAGAAAAGCAAATCATATTTTAAGCACAGTATATGTTTTTCTTATTAACTGAATATCAACTGTATTTTCAAAACTCTGACTGTAAAGTTGATAGAGAGGTCACAGTAACACTCTTTAAAATCATGAATTCTGAGAATATACTTGCTAAAATATAAAACAGTTAGGCATACGTACATTTCTTTTTAACAAATTGTTTACTTAGAATTTTTTCTCTGGCTCTACAAGACTTTATTAGTTTCATAGTAATATGCAAAGGTCTTTCTTTACCTGTTGATCAGCCACTGCACATCTGGGAAATCAGAAATATCAATTTCTGGGCACCCTATGGCTTCACTAAATCCTGATAGTTTTGAGGATACCATATACAATTTGATTTGTTTTAGGAGCCGAAAATAGCCTTTTAACACAAGTTCCCCACCTCAAATACAAATTCATGAATATTTGAAGGGAACAAATATAGGTTTTAAAAATTACTAGTCTCTAATCTGAATTGTGATCTAGAAGAAAAGTTACAGAGAACATGAGATAGGAGCTACAGTTTAATACTGTTGTGATGTGCTGTATATAGCTGGAGGTCAAGTAAGTATTACCCGATAAGGAGGATTATAGTACTTAGTTGATTAGTGATTTGTTACAGTATTGTTTTCTGCAAAATGCACATCATCAGACATTTTTTAACTATTTAAAGTATCTTATTTTTAAAGAAATGCATAATTTGTTAAAAGAATAAGGGAAAAATACTATTCCTTTAAAAGTTTATATTCTTTTAAACCTGTACTTGTAAAAATATTATAACTGTAATGTTACTGGAACATGAAAACAGCAGCACGTTCCATTAAAATGTTCAAAATCCTTAAAATTGATTTATCTGAACTTAAACTCCTAGATTTCCTTGATTGTTGGGTGACTGTTCTAATTTCAAGGATCATCTGCCTCAGTGGTGGGATTCAAAAATTGTTGCCACCAGTTCGGTGGGCGTGGCTTGGTGGGCACACTTTGCGCATGTGCACACACTTTGCATGCATGCGCACGCCAAATGTGCACTTTGCACAGGCGCAGAGGCATTTGCGCACGCACAGAGGCATTCTAACTTGCCTCCTACAAGCCTTCACGTTGCCAGCTGCTGCACGGCGCTATTTTGTGCCGCGCAAAGCAGCTGCGCTTCAAATTCTGCCAATAAAAGTGAGTATGGGAACCCGGGTGGGTGGGTGTGCCCAACAGCAGAGCAGTGGAGAGAACCGGTTCAGTCTCCGCTGCTCATCGCTCCTACCAGCTGTCCAGAACCGGGAAGAACCGGTTGAATACCACCACTGATCTGCCTACCATAACATCTGTCCAGCTGAGCCAATCCTGAAAAGTTGGTGTGCTCTGGGTTTTGTATTAGACAACACCAGCTCTCAAGAGCCTTGATGGTGCAGGCTGTTAAATGCCTAGCACTTAAGTTCCAGCTGCCTGCAATTAGTGCAGGCTCGAATCCCACCAGGCTCAAGGTTGACTCAGCCTTCTATCCTCTCGGGGTAGGTAAATTGAGGACCCAAGATTGTTGGGGGCAATAAGCTGACTTTGTAAAAATGCCGCTTAGTAATAAGCAGGCATATACAATGGAATGAAGGCTATTGCTGAGCGCATTGGGTTGTATCCCAAAAATTGTAAGCCGCCCTGAGTCTTCGAAGAAGGGCAGCATATAAATGTAATTAAAAATAAAATAAAATAAATAAATAAGAGCTCAGAAGCACATCTTTTTTGCAGTAGCACCTGCTGTCTTTGGCAAGGGAGAGTGATACTCCAAATTTCATTGCACTTTGTCTTTTATTGTTTATGTTATATGGATTTTACTGTAATCTCTTTGATTGCCATGAACCATCAACAGTCAGTCAGGTGTCATACAAATTTAATAAACAATGTGAAGTTAAGAGTGGTGCAGTGGCCTAGAGATGGAACTCTCACCTCACAATCCTAGGCAGAGGCAGATATTTCTCTCTGGGCACAATGAGAATTTATCTGCTGAATAAAATTCCGCACTGGTGACAGGAAGGGCATCTGGCCAGTAAACACTCTTCTCCATTCAGTTGCCCAGACTGTACCCCGCAAGGGATTATGGGGTCATAAAAAGAAGATGATGACAACAATGTGAAGTCACAGCTATGGGTTCTTTAGTTCATGTTAGCCTTCATACACATCAAGTTCTTCCGAAGAACCTAGGATGTCATAATGTATCAGTACAGTATATGCATGGATCCAAGCATTATGGCCTTTTGCCATTGACTTATGGAAATTTTGTCAATGTGCAGTTCTAAGATTCTGCACAATCTTTTCTAAGATGATACCAAGATTTCTTTGGTCTGACACCCAGTGTGCCTGTATCAACTGGGAACACCACAGTTGGTTATTTAATATCATACCTTTTTAAAACTTTTCTTCCAAATAATGCTAAAAAATTATATATCTGTATTACTAACCTGAAAATTAATTTGAGAGGTTTCTGAAAGAACCTGAAATTCTTTTGCCCAAAAAGTATGAAATAGAATTGAAACTGTTCACTCAGTTCAAGTTTACTGAGGTTCACACACTAAATTCTATCTAGCAGTTTCCATCAGCATATTCCTATTGAATATGTTAGGAAAACATATGTTCCATAAGAGCAGTTCAGCAGTAGAACTAATTACTCACAGAGATAGTCAGCTTTCTCTTACTGGATGTGTTCAAGCAGATTTAATTTGAATTCCTAACTGAGCAGAACATTCACTTGGTTTAATTACCTGTTTTATTATTTCATATTCTCATGATTATCCCAAAACTGATTCTCCAAAATATTTAAGAAAACTTCCCATTTTCATTCTTGGACTTATTATTACATTGTTTGAATGATATGCCAAATCAAGTGGCTTATCATAATGTCCCAGTTTAGGCTATGGGTCATATAATGAACAAAAAGGAATACATTTTAAAACCAGATATGGCCCATTTTTCTTTTATTGACTTCTGCAGTAAAATAAAGTAAAGTAAAATAAAGTCCTGTTTTGTTCTGTTTTAGGAAAGTTATCCTCCTGACAGACTTTAATAGTTCAAACCTGCTCTCTACTCCTTTTTATTTTTTCCAGACCAATGGACCTTCAGAAAGAAATTATGTAAATGGATTTGGGCTCTGTCCATCTGTCTTTCTGTCAGCAGAATTTGGTGTGACAGCAAAAGCTAACAACAAAAAAAGTTCAAGTTAGAAAATGGCTTGAATCTAGTTGGCAACTGCAGGGCAAAAAAATCAGGAAAAAAACCCAATGTGTCCTAGATTTTATCTTATCATATTTACTCTTGGTTTTGATTATATAGAATAACATAAAATAAAATCAGCATGACTCAATGGATTTAAAAAAGAATGCTAGGTTTTCAACAGAGAACAGTTCTATGAATTTTACTGCACACTTGGATTCTGATCTGGAGAGCTAAATTAAGAATCGGAGAACTACCATATTAATAATTGGATTGATATTGATGTCTGAACACACACACATACTAGTAAAATTAAATAAAACTCTGTTTAAGTTATTATACTGATACAACTTATACAAGGTTCCAAAATAAACTAGAAAGATATATGGAATCAATATTATTTCAAAACTATCTGGACTAATTTGAATGCAGTGGACTTTGTACTAATGTAGGTTGGTTAAAAAAATACTAAAAGATTGTCTACATAGCTGAAGTCAATAACCCAAGGTGCAATTAAACTGAGAGTTTATTATAGTAGATTTTGATTCAATAGTATGTGTTTAAATATAATTTGTATGAGTTTAAGATCAAGTGCTTTTTACTTCTGCAATGACATACTACTATGATCTCATGATGTGACTTCTGATTAATCATTTGAGTAGAATATATAAAAGTAATTTTTCATTATTATTTTGCACATACATGAACAAAAACTAAAGTGTTAACTTCAGCAGCAGATTAATCAACAAAGACTTGTTTATTGAATCATTTGAATCTCAGCAAAACAGTTTTTCTACCTACATGGCCCAGAAAGAAATCTCAATCCAAATTAGTTGGATAATTTGAAACAATTTGAAAAGACAGTTAACCTAGTTTCTAGGTATATGAGCATAAGAACAAAAAGATAAATAGAGTTGCCTAATACAATTGCCCACAATCGGGTAGCTGAGACCAAAACCTATTGAAAAGAACAATTTTAACATGTTTCTGTAGTTAGAATAAAAAGTGCATATCTGAGTTTTATTATTATTTTAAAGTATTTATTCATATAATATTATTCTAATTTATCTATATCACATATTACTTCAACAACTTACTTTTACCATACTTCTATCAGATCTATCAAATTTATGTTTCCACAAACTCGGCTTATACCTCTGTTTCACCACTTGGCTATCATCCAATACAATTATTCACTGTGTCTTTGGATTATCTCTGAGTTCCTTCTTCTCATCCTACCTGATCCTTGTCCTGGCTTGAAAGTGCCGCTATATATTTCAATAACCCCTGACTTTCTAGCTCCCAATCTTACTTCTTTGCCATAGATCTGCAAGAGGTTGAATCTGCTCTGAACATGTTTGATCCACTAATACAGCCTGCAGTATCATGATCAGCTTTGATTACTTATGAGCAAAAGGCAAATTTGGAATCAATTCTGTTCATACTTCTACTACATATTTTTGCCATCCTATAAACAGGAAAAGTCACAATTCATTCCAATATTTCCCTCCGGTTTTCCTAGGCTTGCACAGTTTCCTCCAACCCTTGGCTTTCCTGCACTTGTGCTTATTTTGGCCTGTCGGCCACCAGCCTCTCCAACAGCCAAATCAGATGAGGAGGCGGAGTGGGAGTCAGGACCAGCATCAAGGCAATCTGAGAGCTCCAAGGGGGAAGAGGGAATGTAGCTGTCAGAGATAGAGACAGAAGCAGAGCCTGGGCCATCCATCAGCCCCCAGATGGAGAGTCAACAGACCCCAGGTCCAGAAGAGCAGGAACAGCTGGGCTCTGTGCCTGACACTCAGATACACAGAAGGCAAAGGAAAGGAGAGCAGCGGAAATCTATGGACTGCTCCTTGGGATGGAAGAGCCACCGCTGCTAGATAAGCCCTACCCTAGCTCTGGGGATCAAAGGCAGGGGGCAGAGGCAAATAGGTGTGGCAGACAACTATTCGTCTCTCTGTTGGTCAGCCACTGAAAGTCCGAACTTTTAAATCCTGTTGGGGACTGTATTAGAATCCTTTCTTGGAATCTGCGGCACTGAAAGTCAGGTGTGCCTTCGGAGTGTGAGTGTGTGTGTGTGTGTATCCACTGCTGAGAGAGAGAGAGAGAGAGAGAGAGGGAGACTGACTGACTGACTGACTGACTGACTGACTGACTGACTGACTGATTCCTGGTGTGGAGCTGGGTCAGAACAATGCTACTGTAGATTTTGCACCCCACAGTCTACTTTCATTCATACTGCACTGCATCCTACACTCCTTCCTGCACTCACAATTACATGGCACAACTCCTTTCCTCCCCTGACCTCCCTCAACTCATGCATGGCCTATATCAGGCCTCCCAGGACTTCCGAATTCCCACTTCTGCAGCATCCAGGTATGCCTTACCTAGGACTCCGTCACTTCCTGCCTGTTGGGATTGCCATCACTATATGATGCAGTCATGTGACATCATGCATCATGACCGTATTGCTTAGGGGCAGCACTCCCAGTCCCAATTGCCATTATAATCTGAGGACCACCTGTATTTAATTCAGAATTTCCTAATGACTCCTACTTTATTTGAGGACACACTGCATATGAACTCTGTACAAGGTGGTCTGTATTGCAGCATTCTTTTTCAGTTTAGGGAGTTTCAGCAACAAACTATAAGCACTATGTAATTTTAAGTGTAAATAATAAAAAATGAAAAAAAACACCACAGATTGCTAAAATAATTCATTTTAGTAATATTTTAAGAATATGGTCTGGTACATTTAAACATTTATTTAAAAAAAACTATTATATGAATACTGTGAACTAAATAAAAGGTTACCAGATTTTTTTGGTGATACCTGCAAGAGAATAAGACTTCTAGTTATATGGTTAGAGTGAAGGAAAGCATTTTGGATACGATTTGGTACCAAAATTTGGGACATTATGTTAAATATGCTTGTCATCATTTATATTTGTTATGATAGTTACACTGCAAAAAAAAAATTTAATACTATGTGCCACAATTGCAAAAAATATTTAAATTGGATTTAATGAAATATGAGTAGACCAATTAAGAAAAAACAACTGTAGCTGCAGAGCTATATAATTGTTTCAAAAACAGCATGTAAAACACTATAGTTTTAATCTATAGTTGCTAAAATATTGGTATTAATATCAGTTATTATACATTGTTTTAAGAATCTAAAAATAGTAATTACTATAGGGAAAAATGGATCTGGGCCAAAGACAAATGATTAAAGAAAAGTTTAACATTTATAGTTTAAGAAGTTACTACTGTGACATTTATTTCAAAGAAAAGCATGCTTTTTTTGCAAAAGAAACACTTGGTCAATTAAGAAATTTCAGCTCTTTTGTGTCTCAACTATGAACAATTATCTACATTTAGAAAAATCAGTTGTCATGTATGCGTGTCCCCCACACCCATGGTCAAGATTTAAAAAATAGCCTTTTCTTTATTATTAGCAGTAATTAAAAACAGGTAAAAATAATTATTGACAATAAAGTTTCTGTTTTGATCCTAAATAGTTAAAACAAACATAAATTCCAAGGAATTGTTTTGTTCTGTCCAGTTTATACCAATATTATTAGAAGATTCTCTACACACACACACACACACACACACACACACAAAATCAAACCAGAAATTTTATTGTCAAGAACTATTTTTACCTGTTTTTAAACATATACGTACACACCTACATACATACCGATACATATATACAGTGCTGTATTCAATTATATGGGTCAATGAAATTTGCCCAGAGCAATTCTAAACTCCACTAAAGTTAAAACATTTTTTTTAAAACACCAAGCCTCTGATAATACAATATTAGGATATTAAACTTTGAAAAAGCAACAGAACTTAGAAATAAGTGCATTGCTGATTTTTATAAATAAATAAATTTTAAACTACTTATGGTTAAACAGACCAAAAAAGAGTCTACCCTTACTTTAACGTGATTAAGATAAAATCCGATTGATTGGGTATGTGCTATCAGGTATTTAATTAAAAGCATTTTTCCCTATAATTATAATACAGAACTTCAGTTGCAATATAAAAGAGAAAAGACATGAATTGTTCTGTGGAGCAGGACACAGAACAATAAACCAAAAACAGGTTTTAGTTAAAAAGTTATACTGGTGGATAAAATATAAATACTGAAATAGATGTTCACATTGGATGCATATTGGCAATGATTTACTGTAACAGCCCTGGGCTTGTGCAGAAAAATATGCAGCTTCAGCACAGTGGAGTTAGGAATTGTAGGAAAATCACTCATGTTTAGGAGAGCATAGAATTCCACAGTATCACATGCCTATAGGCCAGAGTACAGTAACATTAAATGCAGTGGCATTGCGGTGTTGTTAGTATAAGCAAAGGGATTATCATATAAACAGGAAGCTGTTTATAGCTAATAAAAGAAAAACCACTTAATAAGCTTTCTAAGTGTGAGGGGGAAGAAACACTTTAATAAATGCTATTGTTAATGAGCAAAGAATGTGAGGTCAACAACTTCTCAATATGCAGAAAATAGAAGTCCTATATGATTAGGATGGTACAAAACCACGCTGCTGTTGAGTATTAGCTTTAACATATTGTTTCCCAAATGAGCTTTCAGCTTCTCTTTACAGTTTATTTTAGCTGCTAATAATTAAGGAACATTTCCTGCTTGGCTAATTTCTTTCTTCTTCTTTTTTTAATTCTCTTCTCCAAAGGAATGTAAAATACGGTTTATTTAAAAGATGTGTTGTTCCTGTTATTATTCTAAGCATTATTTTAATAGTGAAACCTGACATTAAGTTCCAAAGTTCCAAAGATCATACACAGCTTTATTTTAAATACAATCTCAATGGGATGTACTCCTAGGTTAGCATACACATGACCATAGTCTAAATCCTAATAATACACATTATTCAGTTAAGAAAAACTGTGCAGTTACTTTTATAATATCACAAAAAGAATGACAAATAAATGCATATAGGTTGGATTAATTGGTTGGATTGAACTAAACACAAACGTGCAATAAATAAATGTACCTCTGTATGTTATAGCTAATAACAAAACTGAAATATTCAGTTCCTTATGAAAAATGTAGAGGCCTTCATAAGTAGAGACCTTTAAAAGATGAGCAACTTATACAATTGTGTACATTTAATTACATACGACTGAACCTTTTTATAATTCTATTGATGCCCTATTTAAATGCTTTCCAGCACAGTACACTGACACTGAAAAAAGCTTAGAATCTTTTCAAGAAGTGAAATATTCCTAAACCTAAAATGATTATATTAAGCTCAAGGCTTCTCTCATTAACAAATCAATTGGAAAGTGCATATTGCTACATTTCATACAAGATTTAAAGACACAAAAAGCATACAAAGAAGAGGGATGTTTTCACAAAAAGTAAGCATGTACTCTGAAGAGTAGGAACTGTAACAGTAAAAACGAAGCGGCTAGAACAGATTTTACATGGCTGAAAAGAGTGATCTGAAGGCCTTGGGATATGCACTTGGAGGTACATGCTACGTTTTGTAATCATTTTTGTTTTATTTTTTTTAACTGGTAGGATTATAGAACCTTAAATATGGAGATAGATTTATATTGCTACATAATGTATTCATGCTTCTAAAGGTAAAAAATTACAATAAGATGCAAGGTAGATTTAAATGCTTGAATAAAATTAACAACATTCATTGTAAAGATATGGTCTTTTTTCTATCATTTCATTAAAAAGCAATCACAACCCATCATGAAACAGTGGTTAAAACTGGATGACCTACTGCAAAGTGATGGCTTAATTGTTCCTTTGTCCACTTAAGAAATATTTTTGAAAGTGCTAAACAGACACTCACTGAGTGATGATCCCCACCGACACTCACACATACACACATCAAAAATACATTTTACACATAGCAAGCAGTATTGCTAATTTACACCTGCAGTGTATTGTTAATGATAATAGCATTTTGAAATGAGCAATTATTTTGCTTAGCATTCTTTGAATGTTTCATATCTGAATGAAATCTGGACTTGCTGCTATCTAATCATGCTATTTAAAATACTTGTAAAGATACCCACATTATCATGCATGTTTTAATGCAGTAATGCAGTCCTATTATTTTAGCATAATAAATTTAAAAATATTAACCAAAGCAACAGATGACCAATGATGGATACACTAGTGTGTCAAGCATCTTTATACATCAAGATCTGTTTATGTAATTGCTCACTGAAAAGCAGACAACAAGCAAACACACAGAGAGGCACATACACAAACACTTCCGTTACCACCGACCCAGTGCTGAAGGGTAAAGGGCTCTATTATTACTTACCTAGCATTATCCAACGTTTGTGCAAAAAGATCATTTTGTAAAATATTTGGAGATGAGAAAACCCCATGAAAATGTGATAACACCGAATTGCAGACCTGTCGCAACGTCTCAAATTGCATTTTTTTCCCCTTCTTCCCTGCTATTCCTTCTTACCACCTGTGCAAAAAGTCATCTATTTTGCAGTTACCATCAAATGCAGATACAGCAATCAAGTTCCATATTTCTCCTGGTCTCGATAAAAATTGTAGCTAAATGTGCAGGGATGGAGAAATACTTGTAATGTCATTCTTCTAATTCAGTCGTAAAAAAACGTAAGACCCACACTGGTTTCTCATCACTAGAGCAGGAATTCCAAACAGCAGCAATCTTTCTGGGCATTCCCAGCTGAAGTGTGAAGCTGAGCTGCATTCATGTAGCCTCCTCATATTTCTCGATGCCTCTTAAACACACACACACACACACACACACACACACACAGAATAAATGCTGCCCTCAGGAGTTTCAGCACATCTGGCTGCCAGCAATAAAATCTCAGAAGTAATAAAAAACAAGGATGAGCATCCGCACAGTTACTACTGCCTAACAGGAGGAGGGAACATCCTCTGCAGCTTCTCCTCCACCCTTCCTCCTCTGGAAAAAAAATGAGTAGCACCAGTGACAGAATACATGGGTCCTTTTTTGTTTTAGAACTTGAAGGCAACAGCACAAGCTGAAGGACCCTTCTAAAAATAGTAAGAGATCTCTAAAGGATCCTATGGAGTGAGGAGATGATGGGAATAAATTCATTGCCTCCGCTTTTCTTTTTTAAGCTGCATCATTATCTGCATGTGATAAGGCTTATTCTGTGATAAAGGCAATTCTGTTCCTTTGCCAGTTTAATTGGGTTTCCATGTACAGCTAAAGAACATTACAGCCGGTGCTGGGTTATGTTGCATGAGTTACTGCACACCTTGTGCTCATGGCACCAAGACAATTATTTTTTTTACCCAAATTTGCAAAAAAAATCCCTCACAGCGATTTCCCTGTGTGATCCAAAAGCAGAAAACCTGCAGCAGCCTTTGGAAATTTGCTGCATTCTATTCAGTAACGGGAAAAGGGAATTAAACCAAGAAGAGAGTCTTGACATATTCAAAAGCATATGACTGAAATTTAGCACCCCATGAGCCAACTAACAAGACAGTGGCTGGGTAGGAAAGGAAGAAAAAACCCTGAAATACAACTAGACAATTCCACCTGAATAGATAAATATCATGCCACAGTTATCCATGTACTACTAAATCAAATTACAGTGCAAGAATACAAGATTGTATATACTATCACCACTAAATGGAAGAATACCAGTTAGCACGTTATACTTTAGAATATTTAATTTATAGCAATCACTTATCAGAAACACCATTAAAGTCTGTACACTGAAAATGATTCTAAGAGCTAAGAAAAACAGAGTGACCATTGGAAAGTTTTATATTTGGCATCTGAAGGTAAGTATCATTGTTGTTCTTAGACTGACCTACATGTAATAAATTTACAGAGATATTCCAATGCAGCATAGAATTTAACAATTTATTTACAATTTTAATCATATAATACTACGTATACAGATCCACCCAGAATAAATTCCGTTAAATTCACTGAGATTCATTATTGTATATCAATGTAGAAAGAACCACTAACTAGAGTTAGTGTTCTGTACACCACTTTGCTGCCTCCTAGTGTTCATTTGGGCAATATGCCTAATTTAGATTAATCTTAAATTGTATTTAAAACTGTATGTTCCTTTTTTTGCTCTCATACTGAATAATAGCTAATGAGTAACTCAAGAATAGGAAAGGCTGGGCCTATTTGTTTTACTTCTGGTAACATTTTTTTCACTTTCTAAGTATATGTACCCCTTTGCATGATTTTCTGACTTGTCCAAATATTTATATGCATATGAAGATTTTGCAATATATGCAAGAAATTTTCCGTAATGCATGCTTTTTGCCTACTATTATTTTCCATGATATGTATCAATTGCAGTTTTATACTCTATATAGAGAATTATCACAATAGATAACAAAAGCAATCACATGAACACTTTTGTCCATAAATTTCACATGTAAACAGTTTTGCCAGTCCTATCAAATGATTGTCACCAGATTCTGAAGGCAAAGTTCTAGTAAAAAGAATTAGGCAGCCACAAGGGGAGGAACCTAATCTGAGATTCTGGATAATACTAGCCCAGATAGGTGAATTGTTTAATATAAAGTTATGTTCTTGCTCAAACTCCTATTCAGTGACTGAAAGTCACAACACTGTTGGAGCTGGTATCAAGGGCTGACCTGCTTGAGAAGTTGCTAATAGGTGAAGGGCATAGAAAAGCCCAACCCCAACAAAATCTGCTGAGTCAGCTCCACAGCTGATTTCTGAAGTAAACCACCCAGGATCACGGTGCTTTCTATTCAATAATATATAATATATTGTTATAGCAAACTGAGTTGAATGGTGACTCAACTTCTGCTCCTATCTAGAAGTATTGCTCCCTGCTGCAGCACTTGCAAATAGGAATATAGCCAACGGTCGGTGTTTTTATCTGCAATATTTATTTACTTGAAAACACGAAGCTCAGTGTCAGGCATCATATCAGGAGTATTCTAACAAAGGGAAGAAGCATTGCAGAAGTGCCATCATGAATGCTGTGCAAGGCAAAAGTAATTAATAGTGGGACAGCAGCAAGGTGGCAGCAGACCAGGAAGAACACTGAGGAATGGAGTATCAGAAAGCATCGACAGGATTATGATAAGGCTAAGAGGTACTCAAGGGGAATTGAAATCTGAGCCAAAATTAGTACATTATAGGAGAGGAGAGGTTAATTGGCATGGTTTTGCTTCAGCATATCAAAGAAGCAGGTTTTCTGTGACTGGGCATACCTAATATAGAGCAGGTGTTTTTTTTCTTCTTTTTAAAGAATAAAGTTGTGCTTCTACAACACCCTGGGGAGAGATTTTTTTACTTCCTTGGCTTTCTATCTACAGTGGTCCAATGCAAGTCTATTCCCTTTGAACTTAAAGGAAAGGAATAAACTTTTTGCTGGGGATATTGGCTGGCCCAGGAATTCTGGGAGTTGAAGTCCGCAAGTCATAACAGGGTCAAAGTTCCCCACCCCTGATTTAAGGGATTCCAGAGCAGTGACATATACTAAAGAACCACCAAATGCAACTATTTAAGAATAGGATGCTAAAGTATTTACATAAACATTCCCAAATTCTTATACTAACAAGGTAGCATAGTCGCTACAATTTCAAGACAATCTACTCCAGCCTAAACTATAATATTTCAGAATTATTGCAGATCCCAACTCGTTGCTTCCTAGAATGAAAACAACGATGCTTATAAATGCTATCTTTGGGAGACAAAAATTTATATAGGAATTTTGTGTTTTGTGTATACTTCAAAATTATTCAGAAAAGAATCACTTCAAATCTTCTGTGACCACAACACTTCTCTGATATTCATTAAAACACCCTGACTTCTTGCCAGAATTTTGCACACAGAGAGCTATGCTTACATAATAATGTTCAAACACTTCTTCCAAATCATTTTTGAAATGTGTATGGCCATAGTGAGTTTTATCTAACAAAATTATCAGATACTGGGTTCATCCACACATTCTACTTGTGCCAGTAGAAGGACAGGCCACTAACCATTTCCTGAGAATCGGAACACACAGCACACAAAGTGTTCAATTATCGTAGCCGATCACAAAAATATACTTTCTCCATCTTTTCTTGCTTTGAGTCAAAAGAAGCCTTTCCCAACTTCTGTGAAAACAGTGTTACATGGTTTACCTGCTATGCTTTATTTTATAGTATGTAAATGTCTCCAATCGGCAACTGTGTGTTATATGGGCCTTCTCCTTTCAATCCAAAGGTTGCTGCCCTCCAAGGCCATTTCGTCCTGGGCTGCTGGGAGTCTGTCCTCTTCTGAAGAAGCTGAACATGATGAACATGATGAAATTGGTGAAATGATGGGCCTTTTTGTCCTCTGTTTTACCAGTAGACTCCTGGAATAACAAACTGTTGCTTTTTCTCCCTTTTTGTTTAGGTGCACCAATACAAGGCTTAACTTTTGCTCTATGTTTGGAGCCTCTTCATTGGTCATCAATGACATAGTAGAGAGCTTTTTTAAAAAAATAGATGAACTCTCAATTATCTCTTCTAGCCTAAGTGACAGGAAGCATAGTAAAACTGTGTTCTTGTTTTTTATTCCTACTGCCCAGCAATGGGCAGATGGGAAGTCATTCGGGGGTGGGGGCAATAGCAGGGCAGGAGGGAAGCATCATGCCCTCAGAGAGTGACCACAGAAAGTAATTGCTACAATTAACAAATTTGTTGATGCTGAGTGAACAATGAACTAATGAATACACAGTGAATTTCAGCAAAGCCTCCTTTCTTCATTATTGTCTGCACATTCAGCAACCGTGAAGACTTTTGATAATTTACCAGGATGACTGAAACTATGGTTACAAAGATATGAAATCAGACGTCTAGGTAACCACCGCTGCCTATGAGAAAGGAAGGAACGGCTCACTCGGATTCATTTTTTACATCTTGAAGGATCAAATCTCGGTTGGTCATCGGGACCAGAGGTTTCGACTTCTGAGCTTTCGGACTTGTGCTGAAGACTATCCTCAGGGAACTTCTCTCTCACCAGAATGTTCTCTCACATTCTGGTTTGAAAAATGGGTCAAAGAGGCCATCTACATTAAGATTGAGAGCCCTCCTTCTACAAAGGGGGAGGGATACAACACCACCAATTTTCTGTTTACAACAATTCAGTCGTTCCATGAAAGTCCCACACCCTTTTGAACTATTGAGGTGATCCTGAGGGCACTCAACAACTCTCAGAAAGAGTGCTAAGAACCAGATGGCTGTAAGGAATATAAATCTTTCCATTTTCCACCATTCATTTATCCTGGGACATGTATATTTGCCTTCATTTGTGACTTCTTACATCTGCCAATGACCAATGACTACAGCAGCCTAATACATTCAATTTTCCTACAAGCATCTAAAACATTATAGCATCTAATCAACACTACTCACTGGTAACATTAAGTTCTATGCTCATTTTCCTTACTGCCTTGGCTTATGAAACAGAAATCAATTGATAATCCATTTACACTGTGTGAAGCTACTTATTGTTACAGCCAAAATCTGGCTCACTTAGAGCAACCACATCGCATTGAAGATACAACATAAATTTATTAGGATGCATACTATACAATATACACAGAGCTTGTAGCAAAGCATTGGCTGTTTGCTGAGTAGTCTTGAACAAAAGCAACACCACAACTTATATATCTTTGGCTACTACATTTCAAAGGAAAGAAAAGGAAAAAGGCAGACATAGTATAAATTATAGCATGATATTAGGATGTTTTTGATAAAGCCATCTGGGTGATCTTAAAATTTTTGCTCCCTTCCTACGAAGTCAGCATGTCAGCTATATCATTTCTGAGATATGGCCAATAAATCAATTTGAATTGGATTCACTACCACCTATGATATGCCTCTCCATACTGGTAAACTATTATAAGAAAATATTCATCTATTTTGGTTTACGGTGCCACCGATCCCTATCTGATTCCTTACTCTGTCACTCTGACAGGGTCAGCTCAGCTTGCTGTGAATGTTTTCTTATAATGGCACCTTAAATAGTTCATGTGTATGGAGAGGCACCTCATAAGTGATGGTGAATCCAATTCACATGTGTATGGGAGGTATCGTTTACCACCATAATAGTAAGAGTTGCTGGCAATTTGTCACATTGTTTTCATGTGTGAATGGTAAGGGGCTCTTCCCTCCAGCTACCATGCTTAATAATATTAATATAGTTCTTGACATTATATTTTGTGGGCCTTTTAGTGTAGAGTATCCTTATTTTATCATGATTTTATAATTGATTGTGTTAAGTTGTAATACTATTGCATTTTTTATTCCATATTTATAATTCAGTTGTACTGCTACTGCTACTGTATTAGTTCCAAGTGAGGTATTGAATAAATAAGACTTCAAAATTGTAAACAGGTACTTTAGGGAATAAACAACTAGAGACAAAAAGGCCATCAAAGGTTTTTCATCTGGGATAATATTATCATGAAGACATAAAGAAAAAGATATCTACCAGCAATGGAAGGATAATGTTAATATTGTTAATAATAGTACAAGCACTATAGCATGAAAATGATAGTAAAATGATAGTAAGATAGTAAGTACAATGCAACCCACAATACACCTAAAATCAGCTGATTTCAGAAATCAGGATTACTCATTAATTTTGGATTGATTGATTATCATAAAGAGAACCAAGAAGTACAGAGAATAAATAAATATATACATATACATAGGAAAACAAGATGAAATGAACATTATCATATGTTTAAGGCCTACATGTACATTTTAATAAAATATATAATTATTTTATTAAAGTTACCCCAAATTTTCTAATATGCTCTGCAAAATTATCTCAGTTTAGCTATGATCCCACCATAGAATTTGCTTGAAAATGGGAAAGTAAGGAATTGTACACCCAAAATAATGAAAACTACAATTTTATCATTTATTATGCATCAAAACAGACCTTCAAGGATGTAGAAAGGACCATTTTTATAGATTAGGTGAATCTACTGCCTGTCTTTTATACCTGTGTTCCCCATAGTGAACACACAAATAAAATGCATCATCAATAAATTGTTTTGAATGTTTCCCTGTCACCACAAAAGTTACTAATCACTGGTAAAGCTACTGATATACATCTAACTGCTCTCTACTATTAAACTAAAACTGAATATTTAAGTAATGTTTTAAAGCACAGTTTGAGACTCAGCTGTTGTATTTTTAGGATGCACAGAAAACCGCAGAGATAGTCAGATTGCACTTCAGAAGATAAATCAGATACTTAGTACAGGATTTGCAACAATACAATCAATTTATTTTATTGATTTTATTCATTTATACATCGGCTTTCAAACTAAAATATTTTGAAAATAGCCCATAATATGAGTAATAAAGCAACAATAAAACAATAGACTACTGCAATGCGGTCTACATGGGGTTGCAACAAGCTGCAACTGGTCCTGAATGTGGTAAAGCAGACAATTAGGTGCACAGCTCATCTTAGGCTCAGGTAACACATTTCCTGTGTGAGCTGCACTTTTTACCAGTAGGCTCCTGGATACAATTCAAGGTGCTGGTTATTACCTACAATGCCCTTCATAGGTGCTTGTTTATCTAAAAGACCATCTGTCTTCTCTGGCTTCTGTCCACTTGTATGATCAGGCAGAGCTGGCATGCTCCAAATCCCATCCATTAAAAGTGTCACATAATGAAATGAAGGAAGGGCTCCCGTCTCTTTCCCTGTGGAGCACCATTCCCACCAAGACATGTATGGCCTCACCTTGGCTATGTTCAGAAGAACTCTGAAGACCTTGCTCTTTTCCCAGATCTTAAGTTAGGAGGTGGTGGATCTCGCATGCCTAGACTGCCTCCTAATGGTCACTTTTCTGATGGTATTCGTGTGGTTTGTGGTTTTCACTCAATTTATTATTTTAAAAGACTTACATCATTCACCATATTTATTTTTATGTTTTAATTTATATTTCACCATTATTGTAATTTATTTATTTTTTTATTTATTGCATGCCAGATATTGCTATCCAAAGCAACTCTGGGTGGCTTACAATGTACTAAAATAGAAATATAAAAACAATTTATGAATATAACAAGTAAAATTACAAGAATTAAACACAGACTAAAAACCACAGGTTTGAGCAGAGTGGGGGTGGGTTCCTTCTCTGTCACTGCACCAATCACCTCCAGCCTATAAATGACTCAAGGCAGAAAGGATACATAATTCTTCTTTCTGCTCTTATTTTCCCCACGACAACCTGGTGGGTTGGGTTAAGAGAGAGTGACTGGCCCAAAATCAGCCAGCCACCTTTCATGCCTAAGGTAGGACCAGAACTGACGGTCTCCCAGTTTCTAGCCTGGAACTTAACCACTGGCCAAACTGGCTCCATTGTAACCATAAGCATGGATAGCTCACAAAACATTAAAAATAATAAAGCCCGAATACAGATAAATAAAGTAAAATAAAATAAAAACTCATGGTGCCCCAAGGCAACACTCTCTCATGTATCCACATATCATCATGCTGGGCATCAAACCCATCCTACCCCAGTACCTCTTCAAGGCCTGTTGAACGGTGAGGAAGATGAGATCCTACTGGATCTCGGGAGGAAGGGTTTTCACAGGGCAGGGGCAGCAGTGGAGAGATATGCATAAGAAAGGAACCTGGAATGTATCCTCTATATTTGACCTAGTGGAATGGGCAAATACCCTCAGGAGAGTCAGTTCCATAAATAACCAGATCCAGTTCCCACATGACTTACAGGCTTTATAGCACTTTGAACTGAATCTGGAAATAAACTGGAAGGCACTATAGCTCGCACAGCAATGGTGTAATATGGGTAAACCATGAAGTAGTTTTTGGGGGTTCTTGGGGTTCACAAATTTCTACCGGCAATTCATCCCCTCCTTTGCAAGGATTGACAAGCCTATGATGGATCTCCTAAAGACAGGGAGTCCAGGAACGAAACCCCACCCAGGACAACCCCTACAACCTACACCTACACCTCCCACAAGCTCACGGACACAGACAGGTAATGGCCTACATGGGAAAAAGAATCTTTTATGGTGAGATGGGCACTGCAAACCTGCTGCCATCTGCTGGAAGGGGGGCAGAGACCATTCGAAGTCTCTGACCATAAAGAACTGTGCTGCCACATTCTAGATCTGTTGTAATTTCTGCATGGTCTTCAAGGGCAGCCCTATGTAGAGCAGATTACAGTAATCAACCAGGAAACGACCATGTATGAATGACCAGGAATGGGTGCAATTGATGCACAAGATGGATCTGTACAAACGAGTGCCCTTAGCCAGGATGGCTATTTGTTCTGCGAGCAGAAACCATAAGTCAAGGAGGACCCCAAGGTTATACACCAACTATGTCTGGGAGAGTGCTACCCCAACAAGAATGACATATCAATAGACCCGGGAGAATCAAAATCCCACAGATGGTTTCTCCATTCCCTTCAAGTCTTTGACATTAAGCCAACATATTACTTGGCTGGCCAATGTGGAAATGTATAACTTGAAATCATCAGCATATTGATAATACCATACCTCACACTACCAGATAAGCATTTTCAGAGGTCTCATGTAGACATTGAAGAAGAGCAAGAGACTTGAGTAACCAGCTCAAATTCCTCCCAGATAACCAAGCTCAGACATGGCTCAGTCACTTCCAAAGTACAGTACATGCTCAGCCAACATCTAATTCCAAGACAAATTGAATGACATTATCCAACAGATGCTAAGAATATTCCTCATAGCTATTCTGCAAAGGCTTCTCCAATCTCTCCTTACCCAAAAGGGACCTGATCATTCTGAATAGGGCCATTGGCCAGCTAACTGCAGCACAAAAAGAGTAGATTAGTAAACTCACTTTGCTACTCTAATCATCATAAGGTAAGTCTTAATAAAGGCTCTTATCTGTGACAGATCAGTTTCACTCCTCATCTTTCACCAGCAGGGCTTTAGGGATCTCTTGTGTTTTTCACCTCCTGCAGTTCCTCAGATAACCAAGGAACCATGCAAGATCCACAAGTGCAGAATCCACATGCTGGGTCCCTCAGTCATTTGGGATGAATTGATTGAAAAAGCCTCTCTTTTCTTCAGACCTCACCCTCCTGCTATGAAGGGACTGATGTTAACACTATGTCATTGCTCCAAGACAAAGACCAGATCAAGTGCATGACATAAATTCTGGATTGGATTCTCAGTAAGTTGGATCAGGTCCATGATTGCCATGGTAGCTATGAGCTCCAGGCTGAAGACAGGCTGAAGTTGCCCAGAATCTAGGAAATTTCACCATCAACTCAATCACAGAATCGAGGAATTTGGGGAAGGATGCTTCTATATTGGAGGGACAGAGGTAAGTAAGCAGCAGTTCCAATTAATCCATATGGCCTAACCTCACAAATAGAATCTCACATCTGACCATGTCCCTATCCATGACCAGATGGATACCCAGGATAAAACATGCCAGAGAGGATAACCCTGTTCCCAACCAGGTTTCAATAATGCAAGCCAGAACAACCCTCTAATCCATAACCTAATCATCAATGAGGAAAGGCTTTCTGCTAGCCAACCTGGCATTAAATAGCAACAAGCAAGCAGACATTGAAGCTCTGGAGACCAGCCTTGCGGCTGAAGACACGACACCAAAATATGCCATACTTCCCTGTGCTGTTCATTAATGCAGTGCCCTCCTCTGCCCTCTCCTCCTGCAGATCATATCCTTCCCCTTACCCACTCCCTCCCGTTCCCATCCTGAAGAAACCCAACATGCCCAATACAAACAACAGCTAGATTAGCCCCCACCCAAGTTAATGGTGCTTCTGAGACCACTCAATGGCTAACCTGAGCCATGTCCCCTATCAAAACCTCTCTATCCTCTCCCTAGCCACCCGACTCTCACTTGAGTCACTAAAGAAGCCTCACACCCCATAAGCCTGGCAGGCTGAGCCTGATCTTCTTCTCCATTTCTTACCCAAAGGCAGGAGACAAGTCCAGCTTCAATCAGCCCCCGCTCCAAAATAACAATTTAAAAAAAAAACATATGCTTGCAAATATAAATCTTCCTCTACAGGCCACCAGCCACCCTAATTGAAATTATCCCAATCCATCTAAATCCTGAGTCCCAGAGAAAGAGAAGATGCTGCCAAGACGAGTGCTGGCCATTTGGGCAGCCAAACAGCAGGACCCAGGTCAGTTCTTCCACAAGACCACCACCTATTCCAGGTCCCACTGCTGCTGTCTGTCTTGGCTTCCATCCTCTGCAGCCACGGATACCCCACCATAATCGCCTGGCCCAGACAACTATCTTCCTGTTCTCGGCGCAAGCCAGGAGGTGGAGAATGAAAAATAAGGCTGCTGTTAACCTGACTTCCTCCCCTCTGCATCACTGTGCCTTCAGGAGCCTGTCAAACGCCACCAGTCAGCTGCACTGAAAGTAGTTGATCCTAGCCCCACGAGGCTCTGCTGACAGACAGCCATGCCCTTCCACACTTTTGAAGCTGTGAACCTGCAACTTGCTGCCCCTCCACCAGTCCACTGCTGTCCAGCCAGATCTAAGACAGGATTTTGCTATCGCTGCCTCTTTCGCTTTTCACATCCCTCCCTTGGTAACCTTTGGCTGCCCAGCATCGCTGGCAATGTATTGCACAGTGGAAGAAATCACCAAACTTCACACGCCCACAGCAACATACAAAAACCCTCAAAAATTATTACTCCATCCACCACCCATGGTACCCAGGGCCATAACGAGGGAAAATTCCTGTATGATTGTTTTTACTGCTCAGAACCGTAGAATTTGGCAGTCTTGTACATTTATAGAATAAAACAAGATAATTATAGTGAAGAACATTCAAATCCCAGATGAAAAATGTAGACGTGATCTAACATTTAAATACTTAGCAATAACCATTTCCTCGTGCTTTGCTCGTCACCGATTTTGGTCTTCTTATAGATTAACACACAAGGTGAAAAGTGTCTTGGGGCGCTATGCTTCAAAGCACATGCAGCGCCTATAAATTGGCAACGTTCAAATGACGTGCTTGTGCCACAAGCAAAGTGTGTGGCATGAACTGCTAACCTCAGTCAGCTGTGGGTCTAGGAGGGGGTTAAAAGAACTCCACATGGATTTGAATTAAAAGTGCCTTTCTGATTAAGCATGTCCTGCAAATACTGTTAGCCTGTCAAAATTGTGGCAATTCCTCTGCCCAAGGAAAAAAAATGTTGCTAAAAAGCAGAACAGCCTTGCTTTGCATTAGAGAGCTTGTTGCCAGAATCTTTGCAGAGAGTGATTATAGTTTCCTAATACTGATTGGCTTCAGGGGCTAGTGAACTCTCATCATTCTTTGTTAGGCTTCGTACAGGCATTCTTCCTGTAGCAATTTTAAAAGTTGTCCTTGCCAATGCAGGTCAACAAGCAATGAACATCAAACAAGCCTCAGTAGAATCTCTCACATCTAAACTCTGGATTTCTCTTTACACACATGTTCCCAAATATAAACAAACAACATTCCAAACAAAGCAATTTGGGAACACCGTTTATATGTCCAGTATACATTAGAATATGGAGGTCGACTGTCCTATTTGCAATTTTTTATTTATTTATTTATCTGATTTGTCAATTGCTTACAAGATAATAGGTATAAGAATAAACTTATGAATACAGGAAATAGGTATGAATAAATGGGGACAATAGGTGTTCTGACCAAACCTTGATCCAAGGAAACAAACACGAAACAGAGGTAACAGCAAACCTTTTAATGCTTCTTTATGAATTCCGTTCCTTCATGGTTAAAAGGCTGTTCCAAACGAATTGTCTCTGATAAGAACGAGCCTTGCCAAGGTTGTGCAAGGCTGCCAATAACACTAGATAAAGTTACTAAGAAACATTTCAAACACAAAGAGTCTCCAAACACCAACCAAGATATTCCGAACGTCCACCAGGCTTGAGTGCAAAAACTTCTTTGCTTCCTGCAAAGAACTCCAGTTTCTCAGCTGGCTTTTATCTCTTAAGGGAGGGGCCATTACCTTGCAGCCTTACTCCCAAGTCGCCCGTGCTGCTGCAGCTGCTCTTTCCTTCTAGCAGCCCTGCGCACACACGCACTGGGCACAGACTCCTCGGGGACTTCTTCATCACTGCTGCCAGCCTTCACAATCTCCGAAGGCAGCATTCCACTCCCTGATGGTCCTGGCCCCATGCCTCCATCACGCGCAGGCCCCTCGTCTGAGTCCTCATTCTCCGAGACCTCAGCTGTCCACACCTGCTGCCGATGAACCACAACAATAGGACAGGGACCCTTGTGCCCTAAATACCAGAGATGTGCATTTATATGTGCTTCACTTCTACTTCCTACATGGGTTTATGCCCCTACTAAGCTTGCTAGGATTGTTGCCTTTCTCTCTCATTAAAGGCTTTCTTTGTCTTGCAATGGGCTTAAGAGTGTTTTTTTTTTCCTTCTGGCAACTTATTTTCTTCCCTCTATGGGTAGGTTAGGGAAGGGGATAGAGGTGATGCTTGACCATTAACAAAGTGGGATGTTATATAATGAGAGGAATGATCTTGCTGAAAGGGACGGACACATAGAATAAGTAAAAGGTGTTTTTCCTCCCTCTTCTGTTTTCTTTCCTTTGCACTCAAGTCTGGTCAGCATGAGTACAGATTATGTAGCATGAGTATAGACTACTGACCTCTTCTCAGTAACAGGAACACACAACACCGCTGTCTGCCTGCACCCAGTCCACCAGGAAGGACAATCTCTGCCTCGTCCATGCTAAACGTTGAAAGTAGTGTTTTTATAATTTGTGCTGGCACAAGCAATGCTGTCCAGTTCTGCTGCACCTCATGTCATTGAAGGCAAATATATCCGCTTTAGTTCACAGCGCTATGCCTCCTCCTCCTCCTCTTCTTCTGCCTCTCCCCCAATTAGCATACAAGAAGTGTTGGGTATGACAGGAGGTCAATGGAGGACAAATCATATAAAAGGTTAGTCAATGGAAGCGCATCCTCAAAAGCCCACCCAATTAAAGGAAAATCCTTAAGGATTACAGAAATGGGAACCTACTAATTGGGGGCTTTGGAAAGTGCAGTCCAGGCAGAATATAAGCCACCGTTATTACTGATGTGAAGGAAGGGGTTAACATCTGGAAGTGTATTTCTTAATCCATCTTAATGCCAATCAGTTTACATACAGCAGTCTAGCAGCTTAAGGTTGGAGCTGGGGAAAGCCCTTATTGTCAAAAATGGAGAAGGAAGTGGCAATGAAGCTTTACCAGTATTCTCTAAGTAGAAGGGCTCCGTTTCACTGAGAGAGTGAAATGGAGACTCTGTGTTTCCTATATAATTATTGTCTTAATAAATATGAATGTTTTCTGACAAAGCAATCAATATAAAGATATGATTGGGTTCAATGCACTGTAAACAGATGCTGTGGAACATATGCCTATCTTTAAAATAATAGCAATAGCACTTAGACTAATATACCTCTACACAGTGCTTTACAGCCCTCACTAAGCCGTTTACAGCAGAGGTATCAAACTCAAGGCCAGTAGGCCAGATCCAGCCATGGGATACTTAAATCTGGCCTGGCAATAGTACTGGCCTGCAGTGCCTCTGGCAGCCAAAATGGCTGCCAGAGGTACCGTTTTAGCCAGCAGAGTGCTGCAGGAGTTTGTCCAAGCTGAAAACGGGGTGTGTGGGGGCTGTATGCAGTCCCCCCACACCCTGTTTTGGCTGGCAAAATTCTGCAGGAGTTCGGCCATCCCATCTCCCCCACTCTTGGCTGGCCTGCTGAGGAAAACTACAATGCTGATCCAGCCCTCAAAGAGATCCAGTTTGACACCCCTGATTTACAATGTCAGCATATTGCCCTCAAGAATCTGGGTCCTCCTTTTACTGACTTCGGAAGGATGGAAGGCTGAGTTAACCTTCAGCCATTTAGAATAGTGATGGAGAACAAATGACACTGCTGAAGTCCTATGTTACTATTTCCTGACTGTTTTTTTTTTTTGCTCTGAATCTGGCTTTGAGAAGTCACAAATTGCATTGGTACCAAAACAATTTGAAAACCAGCCAAACATCAAACATGACTGGGAGAGTGTGTTGCAAGGCAGAGTTAAAAGTGAAAGCCACAGTAGCTCAGTCTTGCCAGGGTTCGGCCAGCATCTCCCTCATCTAAATCCTCACAGCCTCCAGTCACTGGAATAGGACTTTAGCAGGATTGCTCTTTGTTCCTTTTTAATTATATTGCTATACATCTTGATCAGTCGTGCTGCTTCAGTATATGATGTGGTTAGAATTTATTAATGTTCTATTATTTAGATAGCTTGAAGTATTGAAAATATAGATTCCGCAGCATGATGGGTTTGGTCCAGGGTAGAGCTGTACAACCAGGAATCCTCAGCACGCTGCTGCACCCCATGCTGATGGATGACCTAACCAGTGGCTTCATGTAAACGTTAAACAGAAGTGGCATGAGACTAGAGCTCTGACACACTCTGTAAAGCAAGGGCCTTGGGCTTGAACTTCTCCACCCCCAATGAATACTGACTGGAACTAGAGCAGAAGAGGAGAACCAGCATAACATATTATTTCCCACTTCCAATCCTCTAAGTCAGGCCACAATGGCACTTTGAGGTCACTGAGAAATCAAGGAGAGCCCAGGCACCATGCAATAAAGGATGGAAACTGAACAAGGAGAGATTTAACCTGGAAATAAGGAGAAACTTTCTGACAGTGAGAACAATCAACCAATGGAACAGCTTGCCTCGGAAGTTGTCAGAGTGCCATCCCTTGAGACTTTCAAGAAGAGAATGGGCTGCCATTTGTCAGAAATGGTGTAGGGTCTCCAGCTTGGGCAGGGGGTTGGACTAGATGGCCTACAAGGTCCCTTCCAACTCTGATTATCTGTTATCTGCAATCCCACCAGACGCCATTGATGAGTGCAATCAAGGGTATCTCAATAGCAAAATCAGGCTTGAATCCTGACTGAAAGTCATTTATATAGGCATCACTGCTAAAAGTCACTGCATTCCAGTGTTTTTCTGTTTCTTCTCATTTTTTAAGAAACCTAGTTTCCACTATTATACTAAAACAAAACTAAGCAATAATTTTGTATTGGGTTACTTGTTTAATGTTGAGAGCAGGCTAAAGAGCAGAAAGAAAGTGACTGTTCTATAAAGGACAGCTGGATTAAATATGGCCAGTCACAAAAACAAATTTTTTTCAGAAGAACTACCTATATTTTCTTGATGCAAAATAACTCTGAAATTTAAATAGGTTGCATAAGGAGTGGGGGGACTGTACTGTTATTAATTATCTTGACCCCCTTAACAGACATACAGATACCGGTAGATAGACAGACAGATTTAAAAATCATGGAATATATTTGATAAGTTTGGGCTTTGAAAACATTATTTTGCAATGGTTTCAGTTCTTTGTCTCAGTAGTATCAGATAATTGGCTTTATAAAAATTTGTCAAAGATATCCAGGCAATTTCATATGTTGCCTACATGAATCCACTAGTTGTCTGAAGCCCTTGAGTAAGAGACCAGTTTATTACACTTGGTCTTAATGTCAAATGTGTCCATTAATTTTTGGAACAATTCATTTGTCCTATATAGAATCCAGAGGGTCATTGCTGGCAGACGATGGCATATATTAAATTGTAGGAAGAGCACGTAAAGGCACTTCTAATCTTGTATTTGTTAGGACAAACCTCAGAGCAGTCCAAATAGGACTTAAAACAAGAGTAAAGTAATATCAGACCATTTCAATTTCCCAGGACACTTCATGATAGACTTCAAAGTGGCTGTTTTGAAAAAAAAATTGAATTTTAACAGCACCATCTAGTGATAAATTGCTGAACTCACATACATCAAAAAGTTTCACACAAACTCAGATCTCAGTGAATACAATGGGATTGGGTTTTTTAAAATGTTTTACATTTTTTTATAACTTCTAATAGATATGTATTATCTGCATAACTGAACTATCAAGTGTTTGTGCAATGTATCATTTCTGACTATGGGAGGAAAGCCCCCTCAATAGATCTTTATACCGGATGGAAGGTTTAAATATGAAGATATGAAAATATGAAGGTTTAAATATGAAGATGTGAAGAGCTACTTAGGAACTAAATTTCACCTGTAACATTTCCATACAGCAATATCATCACTACATTTTACACCAGCTGCAGTTTGTGAAGCCTATCAAAGGCACTTATGCTGTAGCAATATAAAGTTACCAGATTATGAACTAAGGTGGTTAGGCTATCGCTTCTGAGGAATGGGCTTACCTATACTGGCCGGTCAAAACTTGCCAAATAAACTCCAAAACATGTAAATTTTCAGTAATAACAATAGACTACATTTACTATGGTTGCAGTCAACCTACTTGGTTTCCCCCTCACAATCTTTGGTGCCCCATATCCCTCAGTTGCAGTGATTGTGGCATTCAGGTAAGACCAAGCCATTAGATCTGCCTGGAAAATGGAGGGAGAGATGGCAGCAGGAATGGGGTTGCAGCCATAAGGAGGCAGAAGGAGGGAGGGAAGGAGTGGTAGTGGCCAAGACTTGTCCCTGATTTACTCCCATCTTGCTCTTGAGCAACAAAGAGCATCAAGCCTTAATTGCTGTGTCCTTAAGATTTAATATTACTTAAATAAAATAAACATTCGTAATTTATTATGTTTTATTAGTATCATATATTTATTTTCTTAAAAGGTGCATGTGGTCCATCATCAACTCTCAGGTATGTCCTCACTCCTACGTGGAAAAAGCTGGCCAACCCCTGCTTTACAGGATCATGATGATATATAAAATAAACCTGCCAACTTCTAAAAGTAGTTAAATATATCCTTAAATTCTTGCTAATAGAATATATGAACAAGATAGCAACTTTTTCTCAAAATAAACCAAGCCAGTTCCTTACCTGTCTGCTGTGTCACCCACCACCTTTCCTCCTGATCCGTTTATGGACCCTTGCCTTGTAATCCTTTGAGATCTACTTCGTTCCAAGGCTGACTGTTCTTGCAGCTTTGTTTTTTTGTCCTGAGGTGCTTTTTCATTCTGCAGTCCTCTAAAACCCTCTTGATCAGACTTCTGTGGGGTGTTAGTTCCACTATAAAACCATGCTCCAGATTTTGTGAGGATTTCTTGTTGTTTTCGACATGAATTACACACCCACATTACCTAAATATATATAAATATATAATAAATGCAGAAAAACATGGTTGTCAGTTTTTTTATAGTAATCTTGACAAATTCACACTAAAATGAGATGTAATAAATTATTAGAGAACATTAAAAATAACATTAAATGACAATATTAAATGACGCTCTCTATTTAGGACTGCCCTTGCATATCATCTGGAGGCTCCAGCTGGTGCAGAATGCGGCCGCGCGGGTTGTGATGGGAGTTTCCCGATACTCCCATGTTACGCCCCTCCTGCGTGAGCTGCATTGGTTGCCCGTTGCCCTCCGGGTGCGATTCAAGGTTCTGGTGCTAACATTCAAAGTCCTTCATGGCATGGGTCCGGGGTACTTGCGGGAGCGTCTCCTGCCGATATCAAATACCGATCGCCCTGTGCATGCACAGTGGCTGGGACTCCTTGGGATGCCGTCCACACGACAATGTCGGCTGGCGATGCCCTGGTGAAGGGCCTATTCTGTAGCGGCTCCCGCCTTATGGAATCAACTACCCATTGAGCTCCGGTTGGCTCCCAATCTCTCCTCTTTCCGGCGCGATCTAAAAACCTGGTTATTTTTACAGGCTGGGCTGGACTGACCTCCTGGGGGGGAGGGGGGATTTTAATTGGGTTTTTATTATCTGTCTTGTTAGGTTTAATTTCTTTTTAAACTATTTATTGTGCTATGTTTTATTTGTGAGCCGCCCCAAGTCCTTTCGGAGAGTGGCGGCATACAAGTCAAATAAAATAAATAATAATATTTTAAATTAATACAATTTTATCCATCTTTTTAAGTTTAACTACTTGTTTAATCATATTTAACAAATAAAGTCCAAGGTCCATATAAGTTCTTTTCTTAATACAATAGCATACACAACATATCTTATGGAACTTAATCCTTGATAACAAATTGTCTTAAAATTACAATCTATACATCTTATAAGTATTTCTTATTTCTAAAATCAGTAATTTTGACAATACTGCCATAATTAAAACAGATTCATTTTATTTAACCATCAAATCTTAAGAGTCAGCTGAAGTTTTCCAGCTAAGCATTCTGTTTCCTGTAGTACCTCCAGAACCCTGGTTTCAAAAAAATATGTCATTATTGCCCAGCAGTTAACAGACATATTGTCTTGGATTATAGAAATGAAATCCTGAAATGTTAATACAATATACATAATATTTTATTAATAACAACATTATTTTATTCAAGAGACTGCTACATTAAATGCCCAAACCCCAACCCTGAATTCTGAAGCATATTATCAACAGGCTATTTTTATAGAAAACCATGTAAGTGCCCATAACTGTGCCATTTTTACTGATGTATATTTTCTCCCAAACTAAAAGAATAGAGAAATATGACATGGTAGTAAATGTTGTTAGCACAAACTGAAATAGTGGGATGGTTTATCTTTATTGATAGGGAGCTTAACAACCAATGATTATCTTTAATCTCCAGTTCTCAACTTTTCAAGGAGTTTTAGTTATATTACTGTGCCACTGTAATTTGACATCAGATAAATATGTTTGTTCACTCTGAAAGATGCTCTTTTATCACTTGAAGAACTAATACTCACAACCGAGTTCAGAAAAATGCAGTCAATTTAGTATCTCCATTTTCAACAAGAATGCCTAGCTTCTTCAATATGAAAGTCAGTATTCTTGCCAGGCTAACACATCTGATTTTATAATATCAATTCTTCCACTTTACATATATTTCCAAAGGGATCAGACTGAAATAATCCTCCTAGAATTATAGTTTTTCTATTTTTATGTGTGTAATGTGTTTTAAAAAAATATTGAAATTGTAGGTAGCCTTCAGGGAAATACTTGAAAATACATAAAACTACATAGCAGCCATACATAAAACTACACAGCAGCCGTATTTAGTCTATCTGGTATTATTTTTGAGGTCATTCCAGTTACCCTACCTCCAGGCATTGTGGCCTCCCATCAATTTGCTTCACCTCATTTCTGTACTAGAATAATAGTTACACCAGAATCTTATGATGATGGGAAGCTTTTGGATATTTTCTGAAGAAGAAAAAAGTCTATTTAATGTGTTCAAGAGAAGAGCCATCAAAAACCTTGGAAAAGTTTGTTTTTAAAAAAAAAACCTTCGATAGAGGATATTGGAGAATAGGTTCCTTTAATTGCTAAATCAAGCATGCCCCATAAACAATAACATGCCAAGGCCTCTGAATAATTCTTTGGGGTGGATCACGCAAAAGAAGCAGTGGGTAGATAAAGTGGGAAGGAAGGCCAAGAGCTCTCTCATCAGGAAAAGAAAAATAGCCTCAGGCTTCATTCTCTGCAGATCAGCATCAATTTCAGCTGAGAGTAAAGTTATAGGACCAAAATCAGTTATTACTGCTTGACAGGATCTATTTACCCAAAAAAAAAGAGCAAAAAAAAGAAAAAGAAAATAAATAAACAACTCTTTCAACTGTTCTGTTCTCTACTGTACATACTGTATACATTGTATAACTATTTTCCATATATATTGATACGGCTTCTGAAAATAATTTTAATTGCTCTGCAATGTCATTGCTCTGCTTAGTATTGCAGCCTCTCACAACCGCTTTAATACAAACAGGGTAGGGAAAGTATGCAGAGCATAGTTTCTGAAAAAAAAATCACAACAATTTCCCAGTAATGATCATACAGTCATCTGTATTATTCTCTGTACAACAATGTTGTGCCTCTGTATATTTGTACATATCTATGCACAGAGAAACACAGGATACCGCTCTGTGTCAATTCACCAGGAGGGAAATTAAGATGTAAAGAAGCTTAGAATGGAACAGTCAACAACATTCCAAGCCATTGTATAGCAGTTTTTCATATCAAAATATATTCGGAAGAGGGGTTCCTGATTTTTTTCCCTTCATAGATCACAGCTGTGATCCAGCTTATTTTTGAATTTGGTCTTTCTTCTGCCACTTCCAAACATCAGGCTTGCTCATCTACAGTTCCCAGAACATTATTTTGTAGACAGGCAGGCAGAGAAATTTCCAAGCCTCCTTGTAGAACTTCTTTTCAAAATTCTGTTGGATTGGAAAGTATATATAGGTAATCCTTGTTTAACAATGAGAATTGGGACTTGAATTTCCTTTGCTAAATGGCATGGTCATAAAGTGTGACATCATGTGATCCCATCACTTACTGATGGTGGTTTCAGCACTTTCCAGTGGCTCATTTCACATCATCATCAAGGGAGGACATCACATAATCACCATTTTGTGATCTCCTGCCAGTTTCCCCACTGAATTTGTGTCAGCCTCCCCAAATAAACCAGACAGAAATATGACCAGATGAGCTATTCTAATTTATTGTAAGGCCTAGTAAACAGAACCTTCCAAGTCTGAAAGTACAAATCTCCCATTGTCATTTTTAACAGATTAGCCAAACTTAGGAAGGGCAGATCCTTCCTAAGTTTCTTTATGATCATTAAGTCATTGGGGACTCCTCCTTTTCTTATCATTCTCTAGAAATATTTATTCCCCTTTCCCCTCAAGGTCATTCCCATATACCATTGCCCTTTGCTAACAGGAAACCAGAACATCGCAAATGGCAACCACATGATTGTAGGAAGCTGCAACCTGATAATCATAAGCTGGGTGCCAAAAGTCTGGATTGCAAAGACATGACCACGGGGATGCTGTGACAGCTGTAACTTTGAGGACTGGTTGTATCATAATTCAGCACTATTGCACATCGCATGTAATGGTGCAGTGCAGCCTACTCTGCTTGCAGCTCTTCAGGTAGTACTGGCAACTGTAGAACTGGCTGCTCACTGTCGATTTCCTCCCAGAGTCTGAGCTGGCCATGAAAGCACCCTAATAACAGCTGAAATTCTACCAAGAATCAGAGATCCAACAAATTCTTATCCTATTTTGCTGACACTTTCATTTGTCAGAAGGTAGAAGAAGAGAGAGATTGATTGAAGAAGTGAAATATGAGCAATCTATTGTATTGTTACCTTTTATTCATTTACACTGTTTTAACTAAATATATTTCTGTATAAGTTAAAAAAATAGCTTGTTCCTTAAAAAAACTATAAATAAATATGGCTTAAAAATATTGATACAGCATCCCACTTTTAAAATCACTGCAGTTCTTAAATATATACAATTAATTACTATCATATGCCTGACAAATTTGTGGGAAATGGGATGAATTAATTACATTAATAATGATAATTAACATTGTTAAGAATAATAATTACACAATAGCAATAATTATATGTTGGATAAATTATTCACAATTTTCTCAAATTACAACGTTTTGGATTCTTTCAACATTGTTCTATTACATGTATACCACTTAGAAAAAAAATATTGTAAGTGTATTGATTTTGAAAAGTGGAAGATGGATTATTTTGAACAATAGCAACCTTTTTTTCTCTCCATTCAATCATGTCTGATTCTTAGACAAGTCCGTGCAGTTTTCTTGGCAAGGTTTTTAAGAAGTGGTTTACAATTGCCTCTTTCCTTGGGCTGAGAGAAAGTGACTGATCCAAAGTCACGCAGCTGGCTTTGTGCCTACGGAGGGACTGAACTCACCACCTCATGGTTTCAAGTCTGAGCCTGAACATGACAACAAACTGTCTCTCAATCTTCATTGACACGGGTCTTTTTTATTCCTGTGAGAAACTTAACTATTCATAGCAAAGGATGAGACACCATCTTGTGTTTAATAGTGGTATTGCTGTGCTCTGAAACAATCTAACATGATTTTTAAAAAACCTATCCTCTGCATGCTTACTTAGAACTAAACATTGTATAAGCTGGTATAATCTAGTAATATATTTAACTGTAGATCTCTTTTTAATACCAGACACTTTAATTCCTTGCCAAAAATAAAATGTGTGAAATTTGCTTTTTATAGGGTAGAAACAGTAACTTAAAGCTCAATTTAAAATCCCACCCCTTTTTTAAATTCTCTTAAGGAAAATACACTTGAAAAAATGTTATTTATTGATTAAGTCACAACTGGCTATAAGTGCCTCTGACTTACAACCAGTTATTCTTGACCTTTCAAAGTTATGACAGCCACAGAGTAAGTACTTTATGACCTGTAGAGCACTCCTAGCCATTGTAAATGGTCACACCACACACACCACACAGTCACATGACTGAATGTTGGGCAGTTCAGCTTTGCAAACCATTGTGGCATTCTGTCACCACATGACTTTGATTTTAGTGTGTTTTTTTTTTAGCTCGTTCTGACATTTTTTGCAAATTTCCAGCAAAAAAAGGTCATTCAAATGAATGGGTTCGCTTAACAACTGCCATGTAAAAAGCCATAAAGTTAACTTTTTGGCCACGTGAGTGATTTGACCTACAATTGTAACAACTTACAACCAGATTTCCAGTCCTAATTAGGATTGAAAGTTGAGAACTACATATATGACTATTCTTCAAAGCAACTTTATTGTAAAAGGACTTTACTAAATTAATGCATCATTTGAAGTAGATTTAACTTGGGGAAAAGACAACTGAAGGAAACAATACAACAGCCCTCTTCTATATGTAAAAAGTTGTCATCTAGAAGAAGACTGCAGAGTATTGGACACAAATAGTCTTAAATTACAAGAAAGCAGATTATGATTGGATGTAAAGAAAAGGAAGCTTTTATCTGGAGATAGTATTAATTATTATTTTATTTTAGCTTAATTTCATTATTTTATATTAAAAGTCTTATTTGTTTTTATAGCACATGCAAGTATACCATGTGCTATAATATATAAGTGTTAAGTTTGCATGAAGAGACAGACATGGAGTGCTTCAAGCTCTTTGTTTATTAGTGACTACAGCTTAGAACGAACCCACTTTGGCTGGGCTGCGGCTGCTACTTATAGCCAGCAGCCACAGTTGCCAGCCAATCAGAGTGCAGGGTTTTCCTGCACTTTTTAACCAATCATTTCTTACATTTTACAAGAACAGTTCAAACTAAACCAATGACTTTAAACCTGCATACATAACAATAAGGATAGTGCTAATTGGTAGTATAATTGCTAATTGATAGTGCTAATTGGTAGTATGGGCACATAGACAGGGCCTCCTCAGGGTGCCATCCATGACTCAATGTCGCTTGGCGGGGACTCGGGGGAGAGCCTATTCTGTGGCGGCCCCCACTTTATGGAATCTCCTTCCACTGGAGCTCCGGCTTGCTCCTGATCTCCGTACCTTCCGCCACGAGTTAAAAACCTGGCTGTTTTTACAATCTGGGCTATGCTGACTCCTTGGGTTTTCTTGATTTTAATTTTTGGGGGTTTTAATGTTAATTCGGCTTAGTTTGTTTAATATGGTTTTTAGGTAATTTATTGTTGTATTTCCTTTTAATCTGTGAGCCTTGAGTCCTTGGGAGAGGGGGCATATAAGTCAAATAAATAAATAAATAAATAAATAAATAAATAAATAAATAAATAAATAAATAAATAAATATTTAAAGAAAAAGAAAAATGCCAAAATGTTCACTTCTATACTAACAGTATAAATTTGCATAATGATTCATAAATAACGAAATTATAAAGGATATAAGATATAGATATAAAGATATAAAGGAACACTGTATACTTTTGTAAAATGTATTAACTTCTTTTTGAATTTCTGCATTTTTGCTTATCTTTGTCACCAAATGTTATAAAGAGCCTTACTGACGTTGTCAGAATCATTTTTTTTCACATTCAGTTATGTCCAATTCATGCCTAGACAAATCCTTGCTGTTTTCTTGATGTTTTTCAGTAGTGCTTTGCCATTGCCATCTTTCTAGGGCTGAGAGCAAGTGCCTGGCCCAAGGTCACCCAACTGGCTTCGTGCCCAAGGCAGAACGCAAACTCAGGGTCTCCCAGTTTCTAGCCTGATACCTTAATTGCACCTTGTTTTCTATCATCATCATCATCATCATCATCATCATCATCATCATTTATTAGACTTGTATGCCACCCTCTCTCCCTAAGGACTCGGGGCGGCTCACAATGTAAAAAATGCAATACAATAAATTACTTAAAAAATAATTAAACAATACAAGCCCAATAATAAACTAAAAACTAATTAAAATTACCTTTAAAAGAATCCCACCCACCCCTTGGTTCAGTCCATTAGAGTCCTCCTGATCTATAAATGGAATCTGGGTATACAAATAATAGAAAAGAATGCATAAAAAAACATTGATATCAGTCTGGAAAATATTTCAAACCTGTTTCTGAAACTCTGGAGCTTAAGCAATCCACAGAGAGAAACAGTACCGAATCTTTCAAAGAATGGTTGTTCTGTTAAAATTACCCTAAATGTGTAGCCTAAACTCAGCTATCTATACGTTGGATTCATGGCCCTCCTAGCTAGCAAAGGCTTTTAAAGAAATGTCATGCAACTAGGCCCTGACAACAGTGAACTTTTCTCTGGGAGAGATGGTAATTTATTCGTTGTTTTTTTAATTTGATTTGCTTGCCGCTCATTTTGCCTAGTTCCACTGGCTCTAAAGAAGGTGATTTTTTGCTCCCATCATAGGATCTGACCATGTTGAATAATTTCTCTCTCAATTCTAACCTTCCCTTTTCTAGCTTTGGTTCAAGGGGCAGGTATGGCCAAAACTTTGCACAATTTATTCTTATGAGCCAGGTGAGCCCTTTTTTTAATTGAAGGCTCTACTCAAGGTCACTCAGCTCCCGACTGGCTTACTGCAATGTGCTCTATGAGGAACTACCCTTGAAGAGCATCTAGAACACGGGTGTCAAACTCGCTGCATCATGTTGCCATCATGTGACGTTTTGTGATGTTTTTCCCATTTGCAGAACTGGGGTGGGCGTGGCCTGTGCATGACGCATCCGGTCCATGGGCCACCAGTTTGACACCCCTGATCTAGAGCATGCTAATGGTGTGGGAACACTGGGGGAGCGGGAAATCAGGCAGTTATGAATATACCATGTGTGCATGTTATATAGCTTTGCACATGAACTGCCGTGTCAGTGTGCTTTTAAGTGCAATTCAAAATTGTTTGTCTCCCTCACTGATAATCTTGAAAGGTTGCCGAATGAAACTTTTCAATCAAATAAATAAATAAAATAGATAAGCAAAAGTAGTACTCCACAGAATTGCACCTATTTGAGATTATAAATCTGCTCCTTGCCAATAAAATATTGTTGACTGAAGAATGCCACTTGACCCGAGCTGCTTCTTATTCTCCTTCTTATCAACTGTTATTTTTTTGAAAGATATATAGCAGAAACAGTGTTTATTACAAAATATAACCAGGGACCAATGCCACTAATTTTAACTACCAAAATATAGATTCAGTGCTTTTAATTTTATACAGTTATATCATTCCCTGTAATTATTTCAATGATCAATAACTTTCTACTTCTTTCTAAGCATCATATTGCAAGGATATTGATTGTGTACCTACCAAAGAATGCACAGAATAGTGAAAGTGGATGAAAGAAGATATTTTTATCCTAGAACAAAGAGAATTAAGAGTCCTGCCAACAAGAGTCAACTTATCTTACGTTGTTCCACAAAGCCAGGCTAGAACTAGATCTTGAACCATAAAACTGAATTAAATGTAACAAATAATACTACCTACTAGATATCATTATAACTGAAAAACACCACACAGATGAAGACTGTATAAAAGTAGAAAATTCTCCCAATCTCCAAGAGGGGGTGAAAGTTATATAAAATTTTGTGTAAGGAGACATGATGTAATGTAACATCTGTGTCTCTGCCCTAAGAGCTCAAGGGAAGGTGGAGTATATAGTACATTCTGAAAGATTAATTATATGATCAGTTGGTTAGAAGACAAAACTCAGGAGACGGTACTTTCTTATTTTCAGAAGTACTTAAACAGAGACTATCAGCTATCTAGCAAGGAAGGGTTCTGTAATTTCATATTTCTTGCAGGTTAGCATTAAAAGCAAACTTGGGACTGCCTTCATGATTCCTTCCAAATTTGATAATGTGATTCTACTAATATGGCTTGAGGTATGGAATTCTGTCTAGTCCCATTCCTTGGGAATAAATTGTAGGGATTTAAATTAAAATAGCTTCAGAATCAATATCTGGACCTATGAGGAGTACTAGAAACAGAATCAGTCTTTGTATGAATCATATATGATTCACAGGATGATGAAGCTATAAACTACTTTTTTCTTCTTTTGCTACATTTACACCTTGCTTTGTAATCAGTGAATGCCTTGTTAATCTCAAAAAAACCATTAATGTTATACACCAATGACAACTGTAAGGTAAATAAGGCAACACATAAAATTATTGGTTTCATTTGTGCTACATTAGATAAATGAACCTATTATTTCTTAGCATATAGTTACCCAAAAAGCTATTGATAAAATCTGGATGGTCACATTTATCACATTGATAAGTATGGCTACCTTGAACCTCTTCATTCCTCCCCATCCAGTTCAGGGCTATACAGTCTCTTGGGCTTTTCTCTGGAATGTTCTGAGACCTCACTAGGAAACCCCTGTGCTCCTGCCAACATCCTACCCATCCTTCTCCAGGTGCACATTCTTGACTGTTCTTTATTTTTAGGTGAAACAAACCAAGATGGACAATAATTGAATATACACATGAAACTGTCCAAAATGTGTCTACATTCTTTGGTGTCAGTTGGTGGAATTCATCCTATTCTACTTGTCAAAAGGAGTCCAGATATATTGATTAGGAAATTATTTCTGCTAATGTATAACTGCACTAACCATGGGGTTCATCATAAGAACAAATTTATTATATTTAATCCAGCAAAGGAATTGAGTGTGATCAATTCCTTGCTGGATTAAAATCACTTTCCAAAATGGCTGGATGGCATTATGAGGAAGTAATTATAACCACTGATACATTCAAATTAATTCAGCACAAGCCTTCAGTAGCCAGAACAAAGTATGCATAGAGACAACTCTTGTGATAAGTACTTTGGAATTAAAACACTGTTATACTGGGTTTTAAACGTCATGCTTTTAAAAAAAATAGCACATCACAGACTCCCACTCTTATCTCCATGCTTACAAACACCACCCTATCTTAAGGATCTTCTGAAAGTCCAGCAGGATTGGGACCAATCTAATCTTGGGAGAAAATAGTGTTCTATAAGAAGCAACAACAGTCCAAAAGGCCCATTTGTTGGGTCCTGCAAGATGGCATTATTTGATTGATAGGACATACAGGGTATGCTTCCTGCTAGATTTAATAAGACATGTAGAAAAAATGGCTGTAGGGGAGGTGGTCTTGCAAATAGCCTGGTTTCACAAAGAATACATTGCAGTAATCTAATTGGGAGGTGAGTGTCATTGAATAGAGTATCCAGAAGCTGCAGCTGATCTGGAACACAGGGGCGCAGGCAGTTACGGGACTACGTGTGTGTGTGCACGTGTTATAGCTTTGCACTATATTCTGCCTCTATTGCTGGGATGTTTTGTGACAATTAAAAGTGCTGAATATCACTTATAAAGCCCTTTATCGAATAAGTCTGGTTACTTGCTCTAATCACTGATGCAAAAGAGGAGGTTGATGAGTGCTATGATCAAATCCAATTTGAAATCAATAGAATGTGCAAGTAAGATGAACTGTTTGTGATCAGAGTCAGGAATGCCAATGTTGGAAAAATGAAAGGGAAAAAATGTAGCTGGATTGCATGGCTTTAAAAAAACCCAAATGATAAATGCCATTCCAATGATTTCTTCATAGTTTATATTGTCTTCAAGCAATCAAAATGGCTTCCCTATACATGGACATCACCACATGGAGTAAATAGAAATCAAATCTCTTAATATTTCTAAAAAATGATGGAGGAGTTCAATTATATCATCAAACATGTGGCATGTAGAACAGATCACAAACTACTTATGTGCAAGCTCCAACTTAAGCTAAACAAGAAAAAAGCTTATCAGTTTCCGTGATACAAACTTAAAAACGAAGCAAGATAGAAAAAGTTATTAATACTTTGGATGTTGAACAATACTCCTGAGAATACTATGGACAGCCAAGAAAACAAACCAATGAATCACTGAACAAACAACCCAGAGTTCTCACTTAAGGCACAAATGACTAGGTTTAATTATCCTACATTATGTAAAGACCAGGGGTGGGATTCTACCAGTTCGCACCTATTCACTAGAACCTGTTGTTAACATTCTAAGGAGTTCGGAGAACCGGTTGTTAGAAGAAATTACTGGCCTAATCCTGTAAGGAAGGCAGGAAGGAAACATTCTGGTGTTGCTTACAGAAATTGCCTCTCCGTTAACCCTTATTACATTCTTGGCAGGACTAGACTTCCTGTCTCTGGAACTTCTCTGGAGTTTTCCCCCTCCTTTGCTGGTACTTTGCTTGTGTTGAGTGACCATTCAAAGTTACAATGGCACTGAAAAAAGTGACTTATGACCATTTTTCACACTTAAAACTGTTGCAGCATCCCCACAGTCATGAGAGGCCAGGCAAGGAGATGCGTGCCTTGATGTGATATTGAGTTGGCCACACCCAGCCAATAACATGACCACCAAGCCATGTCCACCCAGTCATATGACCACCAAGCCATGACCCCCACCTAAGCCATGCCCACAGAACCGGTTGTTAAAAATTTTAAATCCCACCCCTGGTGAAGACCCAACTCTCTGGAAAAGTCTCTGATGCTAGGAAATAGGGAAGGTAAGAGAAGACTATGACCAGCAGCAAGGTGTCTGGACTTAATTACAGTGATGATGACTACACCATTGGGAGATTGGAAAGAATGGATTGACCATCACAGGGAAAATCTATCTATGGCAGGGGTGTCAAATTCGCAAAGACACGTTGTCATCCTGTGATGTATCATAACTTTTTTCCCCTTTGCTAAACCAGAGTTGGGTGTGGCCAGCACATGACACATCCAGCCCACAGGCCATGAGTTTGACACCCCTGATCTATGCCATTGTTAGTAGTAAAAAAAAAATCTTCATGGGAAATAATCAATTTAAATTGGAAAGATCAAAACTATTTCCCTTATTCAGCAACTTTTACATTACAAAAAACTGAACTTGTTCTGGCTCTCCACTTTTATGACTCAAAAGCTACTATGATAAAAGAACTGCTTCACATTGAAAATGGAGATAAAAATCTAGTCACCCTAATTAATCTTTTAGTTCATAAAGTTCATAAAGAATTTAGAAGTGTTTCAGTGCTGATTCGCACTTGGAACATCATAAATGCTAAAAACAGAAGTACTATCTTCAAACACCTAGGCACATGTAAAAGAATGTGCTATAATCAGAACAGCCCTCAAATTTGAATATTTATCTCTTCTCTTAAAATACTTCACCACAGAAAACACAAGTCTATGGTGCTCATAAACAGTGTGAATTAATTTTCAGTCATAGTCTTTGGTAAATATCCAGGTTTATTCATGGATTACTTATTTCCATATTATTATTGCCTCACCAGATGCCATACAGTATTTGAAACTAGATCAGTCCCAGAGAATACAGCCAATGGACAGAACTATACTAAAATATCTGAAAGGTGATTTAATTCTGGAAGTAGCTATTTGTTCTCCTCTTCACTATCTTGAGTCTGTGGTTCATTTTGTTAACAAAACTGTTTTAAGTTGTTAATTAAAATATTCAAATATCCTGAACAAATTAATAGCACAGAAAAGGTCAACAAGTTAACAGAATTTAATAGAATTAACAGTGCAGTTAAAATGCATCAATATCTATATTCTTCAGCAAGTACATATTCAATACTAAACTGAAACTGTATGTTAGTCTATCATTCTGTTTTGGTAACATGCTACTGTTCATTTAATATTACATCTTTAAATTATATGATTAATTTAAAAACCACAAATAACAAGCAAAATTCTATTATTATTTACTACTAATTAACCAATTAAATTGTTAACCTAAACACTTGATTTCATGGAGAAAATCTATATTGTCATTAGAAGTAAAAATGACAGCACCTATCAACCAATTAAAAAATACTTGATACTTTTATAAAAAAAACTTTGCTAGGTTTTAAACAAATATGTGATATAATGACTATTTCCATCATCCCAAATCTTTGTCAACTACCTAGAGCAAGTTAACTTATTTTTGCTCTTTCCTGCACAGAACTAGCTTTACAGTATAAAACTACAGTTTATTCTATTAATAGTTAAAATAGATACTGATCATTTTCTGATTAAAAGCCAAAAATACCCTCCAAATATAAACTTATAATTAAGTTTCAAATATGTAGATCATAAAAAATGTTATTTCTATCGCATTTGGTGATAAATAATGAAAAACAAAAATATGTAAAGATATTTATAGTAACTGTACTTAGTAAATATACCATTTAATAAACTTCATTTATGCATGGAGTTTATTACATATAAATACATTGCAGCTGCTATAAATTGTTATGTATGCCAAAAATTTATATTGCTTTATCAATTCAAACAGTTTTTTTAAACCAGCTTACTTAGCAAATTATTTTACTAACATTAAGACCAGCTTCACCACAACATTCACCCTCAAAAATCAATCCACACAAATTAAGAAACTGATAACTACCTGAATTCCTTTCTTTTTTTCTTGATCCTGTGGATCATGACTGAAGGCATCTTTTGATAATTAAAGCAATTGCAACTGTAATTATTCCTTTACACAACTTTATAAAAAAAATAGAGATGTCACATTACAGACTTAGTGAATTTAAACCTAAAGCCTATTTTAAACCTATTCTTCATACGTAGTTTTCTCTTAAATACTGGAGGTAAATAAAAGGCTGCTCTAAGTATTAATTACTGTTTCAAACAAAAAAGAAAAGGAGCATATCCATTTGCAAGCAAAGACTTGGAAGTAATTCCCAAATTTAAGATAGCTATTCTATAGACAAAATTCTAATCACAAAACTCAGGCAAACTCTAGATATATTCAACTTTACTCTCTTACTAGCAATGTCTTCATTATCTATCTAGCAATCTATCTATTGCTCAGACGGCTTTCCAGCAGCTGAAGCCAAATCTAGTTTATTAAATGTTAATAGCCTGCTGCTGTGGCATGAAGCCCAACTGTACTCAAAGACTCTTAGGTGTGCTATTACACACCTGTGGTTAAAACAAGGAAGGCTTAGCTAACTTTTATAAAGGCATATGACTGAAACCTAACAACATTTGATATTGTTTCAGGATGCCTCACCAGGTGGCAAATACAACTTAACACTCAAACACCATTCTGGCTGTAGAATTGAAAAGCCTTTAACCTATGTCTCAGCCTAGGTTATAAGTTATAAAGGAATGCTTTATACAGAATTAGAGAGCATTCAAGTTGCATGTGTATGAATCAAATAATATAAGTACAGTATCACCTCAGAGTCATTGCCCTTAACAAACTAATAAAATTTTAACATTCAACCTCCAGAGTTGGTCTGTGTCTATTTTGCTAATTTTTTCTCATTGCCCTGACTCCAAAGTTTATACATTAATAGAATTCATATGATGGGGATTCACAGAATGTCTTAACTGTGATAATTAATTTAATAATAATTTATTAGACTTGTATGCAGCCTCTCTCCCTAAGGACTGGGGTGGCTCACAGTATAAAACACAATACAATAATTTACTTAAAAATAATTAAACAGTACAAGCCCAATAATACTAAAACAATTAAAATTACTTTAAAAAAGAACCCTTTGGTTCAGTCCAGACTGGCCTGCTGAAATAGCCAGGTCTTCAGGTCGGCAGAAGGAGGGGGAGATCAGGGGCCAAACGAAGGCCCAAGGGCAGCTGATTCCACAGGGTGGGTGCTCCCACAGAGAAGGCCCTACCCCTGGCACCGCCAGCTGACAATGTCTGGCCAATGGTACCCCAAGGAGGCCCTGCCTGTGGGGCTGGCAATCAGAGTGTGATGCCGGCAGGAGAGCGTTCCATAAGTACCCCAGACCCAAGCCATGTAGGACTTTTATGTTGTCACTAATACCTTGAATCTCACCCAGATGTTGGGCTCCTGAATGAAAATGGAATATACCTAATAAATAAAACCACTGCTTTTGCCAAAATGGTATTTTAAAAGGTTAGTTTCAAATTAACCTATTTTTAATCATAGTGTCCTGTGTTACCCAAATCTAGGACAGAGGGTTAATCTGTGACAGGCTAATTTATAACCTCTCAATTTGCAAAACAGTCACGGATCCAGGGATAAGGTAGTTCCAGCCAAGTCTTGGTGCATCATAAAACACACACTTGCTGTGACC